>JAQPPZ010001594.1:0-217500 GCA_028583015.1 Wollemia nobilis | reverse complement strand
CGGGGGGGCGGCGGCGCGCCGCCGCGCGCGCCGCGCGCCCCGCCGCCCCCCCCCCCCCCCCCCCCCCCCCCCCCCCCCCCCCCCCCCCCCCCCCCCCCCCCCCCCCCCCCGCCGGCGCCGCCCCCCGCCCCCCCCCCCCCCCCCCCCCCCCCCCCCCCCCCCCCCCCCCCCCCCCCCCCCCCCCCCCCCCCCCCCCCCCCCCCCCCCCCCCCCCCCCCCCCCCCGCGCCGCGCGCGGGGGGGGGGGGGGGGGGGGGGGGGGGGGGGGGGGGCGGCGGGGGTGCGGGGGGGCCGCGCCGGTCGCCCCCCCCCCCCCCCCCCCCCCCGTCGTTCCTCGCCGCCGCGCCCGCCCCCCCGCGCGCGCCGGGGGGGGGCGGGGGGCCCGCCCCGCGCCCCCCGCCCCCGCCCGCGCCCCCCCCCCGCCCGCCCCCCCCCCCCCCCCGCCGCGCGCGCGCCCGCGGAGGCGCGGGGGGGGCGGGGGGCGGGGGGGCCCCCCGCGCCGCCCCCCGGCGCGCGCCGGCCGCCGCCCCCCCCCGCTGGTTGTCGCCGCCCCCCCCCCCCCCCCCCCCCCCCCCCCCCGCGCGCGGGGCGCGGCGCCCGCCGGCGCGCGCGCCGGGCGGCGCCCCGCGCCCGCCCGCCGCGCGCCCGCCGCCGCCCCCCGCCGCGCGCCCCGCGGCGCGCCCCCCGGCGCCCCCTTTGGAGTAGTATGGTGGGGGGGGGGGGGGGGGGAGGGGGGGGGGGGGGGGGGCGGGGGGGGCGCGCCCCCCCCCCCCCCCCCGCCCCCCCCCCCCCCCCCCCCCCCCCGGGGGGGGGGGGGGGGGGGGGGGGGGCGGGGGGCCGGCCCCCCCCCCCCCCCCCGCCCGGGGGGGGGGGGGGGGGGGGGCGGGCCGCGGGCGCGCCCCCCCCCCCGCCCCCCCGCGGGGCCCGGGGGGGGGGCGCGGCCCGCCCCCCCCCCCCCCGCCCGGCGGGGGGGCCGCGCGCGCGGCGCCGGCCGCGGGGGGGGGGGGGGGGGGGGGCGCGGGCGGGGCGCGCCCCCGCGCCCCCGCGGCCCCCCGCGCGCCGCGCCCCCTGAAAATTCTTTTTTTTTTTTTCCCCCCCCCCCCCCCCCCGCGCGCGGGGGGGGGGGGGGGGGGGGGGGGGGGGGGGGGGGGGGGGGGGGGGCGCCGGCCGCCGCCCCCCCGCCGCGCCGGGCGGGGGGCGGCGGGGCGCGGGGGGGGGGGGGGCGGCGCCCCCCCCCCCCCTCTCCTGGAGCAGCGGAGGCTTTGTTGTTATTAATAGAGGACCCCCCCCCCCCCCCCCCCCCCCCCCGGGGGGGGACGGCCCCCCCCCCCCCCCCGCCCCCCCCCCTCCCCCCCCCCCCCCCCCCCCGGGGGGGGGGGGGGGCCGGGCCCCCCCCCCGGGGGCCCACCCCTGGGGGATTAAAAAAGGAGGAAAGAAAAAAAGGAGAAGCGGGAGGGGGGGATTTACCGGGGGATCTACCCCCAGAAGAAAGCCACTTGTTGGTCCACAAAGACATACATGTTGCCATATTGCAATATGAGGTGTTGAAAAAATGAGACATGTTACATTCAGTTTTAGAGGATAATGAAAAAAAATTCTATATCATCTTTGGAAAACAAGAATTTTTATTTTTGTAGTGTAAAAAGACTATTTATAATTGATGAAGCATAATAGTGTTGTCATTAACACTCAATACTCAACAAAGAAACATTTGCCTATGTTAATAGAGTAAATTGTATGTATTGTAGACTCTCTCTATGTTGATTGGAAGATATGTTCCACATAAATATTTTGCTCTTTCTTGTGTGAAAAATGACTAACTTAAAACCTACACACCATGCATAGAGAAAAGGAAAGGAGGCATGATTAAGCTCAAACTTTTAATGGAGAGAGGTCATTTGAAACTTATAAGAATTGCCATCTAAATCAAACTATCTAGTCGACTAGGATGAAGTCATTCAAAAAAATATGAGATGAGCACTTTGTCATCTCGAAGTACAAATAAAAAAATTATTTATGGAGTTACCAATGACATTGCTAAGGGAATATTTTTTTTGGAGGAAAGTTATTGTTCCTAATAAAGCCATATTTTTCCTAAAGATATATTGCCTACAAAGCTAGTTGTGTCTCTTATAGATATTGTATCTTCTATTATATTAGATTGAGGACACAACCATCAATTGGTTTAACATGCACCCATTTGTGACCAACGACTTTGCTTTTTTGAAATTCCACATGCCCTTCCTCAAGTGAAAAAAGAGTATGGTCTTTCCTTATACCAACAAAATTACCAGGATGGAACTTGGTGCCTTGCTGATGAATAATGATATTCCTCAATATGATTTTATCTTTTTTAAATTTCTTTAATCCTAGGAACTTTTGCTTAGAATTAGGAGGTTTCTACTTGTAATCATCACAGCTTTATATTTGGTACCATTGACAACATTGAAATTTGCTTAGCAAGAAACTAAGAATGACTATATCCATAACTATTGCAAGATAGATCAATTTTAAGATATTGTTGTAGTGTACATTTTCACATCATTTACCTGATTTTCCTAGAAGTAATTTTGGACCATTGAGTCTAGTTTTTAGAGGATGAACTACAAAAAAGGTTGGATATATTAATAAGGATTAAGTAAATAAGAGAAAGGAGAAATGAGGTATTGTTTTATTGGTTGTATTCAAAGAGAGTTGCATAGAGTATGGTACTATAGAATATGTTTTTGAGAATGTGGTTCATGGAAAAGGTATGCTACTAAAGGTATCAGAGCTTATAGATGAC
Source organism: Wollemia nobilis (assembly GCA_028583015.1). Classification (NCBI taxonomy): domain Eukaryota; kingdom Viridiplantae; phylum Streptophyta; class Pinopsida; order Araucariales; family Araucariaceae; genus Wollemia; species Wollemia nobilis. Next base: position 214,716 of record JAQPPZ010001594.1, on the reverse strand, counting down.
ATGTTTGACACGCAATAATAAAGGTTTTATAGAGATTGCTCAAATGAAGAAGATTTCTAACAAGAGAAGGTATTTAAGGGAGATGTTACACATTGTTGTTTGAGATACAATGTGAAAAAAACTAGGTTAAATTTTTATACATGTTTTGAATGCCACATTCTTTCTACTTGGATACAATTGAATTTTATATGAAAATTCTTTATGATAAAATCAAATTGAATTGTCCAAAAGTGGTATGCTTTTGGACAAGGTTCAAGAAGCCATTCTTTTAAAAGTGAAATGTAACTTTATCCCACACTAGTATGAGGGATATATTTTAAATTTAAACATCATATAGGACCAAAGAAAATGAGTTGCATTAATAAGTATTTTAAGGTGTGTTATGAAGAATTTAAAGACTAATTTTTTCTTCAATTGGTTATATGGGATTGAAAATAGCCCCACCCGTATTACACCATTACTACGTAGTGGTATTACAATAACTTGGATATTATCCATGTATTGTTTGGCAAGATTCGAACTTGGGTCTCCTCCTTAAGTGTTGAGGAATCTAACTGATTGAGCTAATGTTATTTTATAAATGTTAGGATAAAGAACATGTTTTTGAAAAAGGTTCCAGTATGCTTGTATCGAGGTTTGAACTTGGATCTCCTAGATGAAAACCCAAATACATACCACTACAGTATCCCTCATGGACTAAAGACTATAATTTTTATTCAATGGTACAATATTATTTTACAAATATAGGCATATATACTTGTTAGAAAGTTCTTTTCAATCCTGATGCAACCATCCTATCGAAGAGAATATGATAGAAGTTTTGAAGACCACATGATCAAAAAATTGTTTAGTTAGAGGGAGGTCATACATTTGATCCAATTGTGATCCATTCTATAAAATGAAGTTAGAGTACATTGTTGACTAGATATTGTGCTTTATTTGAGAGAAGTGGGGGACCTTTGAATTTACAAATAATAGAGTGTGTCTCTATTTGCATATAACTTGTAAATGGTTGTGTCCTTATTCACAAGAGGAGTGATGTATGACTGGTTGAGTGTATCCCCAGTCATAGAGGTGTTATCGTCAAATGTGTGTGTTCTTATTTGCAACTAAGAATATGAATAGTGTGTATATCCCCATCCACTTGTGATGTAAGATCATGGATAATTGTATTTGTTCCTATCCTTGGTTACGATTCCAATGAGTTTATCCTTATTCACGATGTTTTAAGTCATGGATTATAGTGTATGTCTTGATCCATAAATATTTAAATACTTGTTGAACTATTGTGTATGTCTAAGTTCATTAGGTGTTAGAAAATATTTAGATTATTGTGTTTTTTCTAGTCCTCCATGACATCCTCTTCACTATAGAATCTAACCTATAGGAATTTTACTTTAGACTACTAACCAAAGGAATTTTGAGGCCTCTAGGAGGGTCTCAAATGACCAAAAAATCTTCCAAGAAAAATATTTTGTGTAAAAAAATTTGATTGCTCTTATTTGCTAGCTTGACTGAGTGTCTACTATCTTTTGAGATATTTCAACCAATTCGCCCTTCCATGTAAAAATGGAAAAACAAAACTATTAAATCCTAACATGAGGCTTATCTACTATTTATTTTAGTTCCTCTCCTTCAACCAATTCACTAATAGAAATACATGATTTGGGATTGTCTCTCACATCTATTGACTTGTGAACCTTTATAAGCTAAACATGCTTGAGCTAGATGTTATCATTTTAAATAATAAATATGAGGATAAGGCTTAAACCAAGTATCAAACTAAGAAGCAGGGTTATGAATAAGAGGTAGGACCCAAAAGGTACTTGTAAAAAAATGAAGCTGTTGCGAAAACCTAGAAAATCCTGGCAAACTGCATGTAAATTTCTGATTGGACTAGGTCAAAAATAAGTTTGGCGATGCCAGCCACATTTAAAATTTTGATTCGAGCTCGGACCGGATGCATAATGCGGTCCAGTCTTGGACTAGATGCATAATATGGTCCGGTCTTGGACCGGATGCATAATATGGTCCGATCTTGGACCGGATGCATAATATGGTTTGGTCTCAAACCAGATGCATAATATGGTCCGATCTCGGATTGGATGCATAACTTGATTCGAATATCGATCGGATGCATAACTTGATCCAGTTTTGGACCCAAAGCATAACTTGATCCTACTATCGATCGGATGCATACTATGATCCTATCTTGGACATGATGCACAATATGACCCAATTTCAAACCAAAAGCATAGTATGATTCGACAACCGATTGGATGCATACTATGGTCCAGTCACCAACCGGATGCATATTATTATCCAATATCAGACCGGGTTCACAATATGATCCTACATTATAATGAAAGTAGCAAAATATTTGGTTTCGGGGTGAGGACCTCATGCAGAATAAGTTTAAATTTGGCTACCATGTGTCATGTGATCATTCAACAACATCGCATGTCCAATACGATGTTGCCACGTGTCAACCCTGATTCCTCAATCTATAAAAGGGGATCAACTGTCATTTTTTCCATTTTGTTTCTATGACTACTACGACCAGAGCTAACCTTTCCAATCAACCTTTCGATTCCAAATATTTTTTCTTCGACTTCTAACTTCTTGTGATGGCTAGTGCCACCCCTTCCACCCCTATACCAAAATTTAAAATTTTTTCTTGCCCTTTGATTTCAAATTTGATGACAACCCCAGGGATGGACTTCAAGTGGCTTGATAACGCAGGTTTAACAACACTTGTTTCTATACCATAATTCAAAATAGATAAAGTCCTCCTGTAACATATTATAGGGGGTTATGACCATGACAGGGGTGCGATGAAAATTAAAGTGTCAAATCAAAATTTGATTTTCACCATCACCCCTGTAGATATTAACAGATTGACAGGTCTTGCTTTCATTGATTGTCCTCAAGTATCGATGAGGTTGCAGTTGTCTCCATATGACAAAGCGCACCTTGAAAGTAAGTACATTCTCTCATCGAAAGGTTTTGTAGGTATAAATCTTGTTAATTATATTTAATTAATGTTCAATGTTTCAAATTTGTAAATTCACATCTAATTTTGGTTATGCAGCTTCTACTGCCAAGTCAAAAAGAGGTTTATCAATCAACGATGTCAACCATAAAACTTTGAAGGCCATTATCGAGTTCTTCCAAGCCAGACTAATTCTAATGGGAAGATCAAAAATTCCCTTTTGGGCACTTGCTTATATTGTTCATTGTGTGCACAATCAAAATTTCGATTGGTGCACGTATATATGGGATCGAATCAAATGGCAACCAACAAGACACAACCCATTGTGGGCACTGTTAATTTTCTTTTAGGTTTATATTATGAGTGTTTTCATAGTTTGTAGGTTACTCCTCCACCAACTGTAGTGCATGCAACACTACATAGCAGTAAAGAGGAATTGAAGGTAATAACTGCATCTTTGACCTTGACATGCTATTTTATAGTTTATCACATTCTCCTATTTAATTTTTCTTTCCATCTATATGCAGGATAAGGCAAAAAATACAAGGAGCAAACAAATTACTGCCACTAGGGGTCACAGGCCGAAAGAAACTGGTGATTCTGAAGACATGGGCTTTGAAGCAACACCTCTCCAAATGTCATATAAATGCACTAGGTAAGAAACTACTCCTGGGGTTTCTCATACTTGTAGGTATGCACAAAATGTGCACACTGAATCTAGTGTGGCCAACCCCTCCCCCAATGCAGAACAAATTCAACATGTTTCATCGTCTTCAGGTAAATCTATGTGTAGTTAATTTAACTTAAGAATATGTATTTTATTTTTTGAAAAAATTGTAACAATTTTTTTTTACTATTTTTAGTTGATTCTCAAAATAGACAAGTGAGAGGTAATATGCTGCCACCACATCCATCATAGCCACAGTTTGCATCACACCCACCACTTGCACCACATCCTCTCGCTTCCACCACATCAACATCAAACACAACCTATGCTAATGTGAGGGCATGTCCGTGTTGGAAAAAAATTGTTTGCACAAAGATCACAGGGGACCGCAAGAAGTTTTGGGCATGGGTTTTCACACTCATAGAGACCAAACATGCCAACACCAAGTTCTGGCCATGGATGGTCGTATTTTATATTTTCAACAAATTCACAAGCACCTAAAGTTTCAACCATTGGATTGGACAACATTCAACTTGATGATGATTATATTTTGTAGGGAAATATTATAGGCTTCAAGGCAACATATGTGCTTAAAGATATAGCAGAAGAAGGAGAAGCCCCTACAATTGAGCAGACATTAGTACCACCCGCTCAAGGAGACAACCCTCATCCTCAGGGTCCTCAAACTAAGGATGATGTTGTCAATTTTAATGAAAATATTTCATTGGTTGAAAGTACCGAGTCAACAATTAAGGAGTTTGTGTTGAAATATTTGTAGGAGTTGAAAGAATGGGAATATCGGGCAAAGATCCTTATTAGAGAAATAACTGCTCGATATAAAATTATGAAAAAAGAGATTATATTTATTATTTGGTCAAATTTAAACCTGAAAAGCTTGATGGCCTTCTAAAACAAACTACATCGAGATCAGTTAAATCCGATTTTATTTATGATGATGATGTGTTAAATGTTATTGTTGGTAGATTGAAGAATGTTAATGTTGAAGCCCAAGAATTTTACAACCAATGGGCTTCTGATAAGGACAAGGTTGCAGTTGTTGATTCTGCAAGAGAATTGGTTGAGGTAAAAAAGTTATATGTATTTGAATTTTATATTGGAGTTAAATTTTTATATTTCTTGAAAATTTGTAATAATTTCAATATAACCCTTTTGAATTAAGTTTTCAATTTGTTTTTGGAGTCAAATTTTGAAAATTTGAAAACACAAATTAAGAGCATGGATGTCAATATTCATAGAGCAAAGACATATTTGATGAATGCAATGGAAATGAAAAAGAAAATGCAGGTAAGAGTTTTAGAAAATAATTGTGTAAAAAAATACATTAGGGAGAAGCTACAAGAAGATCCGGATAAGGTGCTTGAGAAAATGAAAGAATCGCTTCCAACAATACTTGAAGATCCAAACAAAGAAGAATCAACATTGGTGTCAAGTATTGTGAAAGTACGTGAAAACCTTGTTAGAGTTGGAACACTTGATGAGGCCGAGAAATGCCTCATTTTTGCACTATGGTTAACATATAAAAACTGCCATATTATTAAATATACAAAGTTAAATTGCCAAATAGTTGATTAGAATATATTAATTGTTAATTGTTTACATGATTTTATGTTAGAAACATTATACCCCTGTTTTGACTATTTTAAGCATTTTACTTGTAAAAGGTCAAAAATGAGTATCATGTCAATTTTGATGTCATACTATAGTAAAATTACATTATGATGGCATGGATAGATTCCTCTCATCGAGAACTACAACTTTTATTTTTGAAGCAAGTCAATCCGAGCTGTAGATAAAAAGTTATGAAGGTTACATCATTCTGGAGCTCATGCCTTAGTTTTTTTCTGAGTTGTTAACAGGTGCAAATCTGCGTTAAGGGGCATATTGGCGGATCTACTGGGAATGATCCAAAGCAATTTAAGGAACCAAATTCATACCAATTATATTTCATAGTGGAGAGAACACATGACCCAAATTTTAAGGCATATGGACAAATAATCTGGAAGATATGGGGCCCACAAAATGGCAGTTTCACACTTTTTGACTGCTGGAAATTCTGGTAAAAATCTGTGTTAGAGGCCAACTTGACAACAATGCTGGGAGTAATTCCTGAGGAGTTAAGAGCTGAAAATTGAACCAGATGTAATTCATACAGCCAAGAACATGTGGGTAAAATTTGGTGTACATTGGAGTTACGAGGAAAAAGTTATAAGCACTCCAAAAGGGCAGTTGGGCATGTTTTGACTGCTGTAAAAAATAGGTGACAATCCATACAAATTCCAGCCACCTGTCACTATGAAGGAAGGCATGGAATTTGTCAACTAAATATGAGGTAAACACTTGGAAATAGTTGAGGGAGGCTAGGAGTGACTCTTTCTCCACTTGCCAACACTTCCACATGATCCAAATAGGAGCAACCAGTCAAAAATATTGAATTGCAAGAAATCTGGAAACAGTCATACAAATTCCAGCCAACTATCAATAAATAGCATGGCTTGGAATTTGTCAATTCCAACATGTAAAATCTATAGAATTGGTCTTCTAAGGACTTAGGAAGACTACCTAGCTGGTCAAACTCACTTTTCTACGCATCTGGTGTACGGATAAGGGTCAAAATGGTTAAACTGCCAGATATTCTGGAGCAGCTCCAGAATGAGCAGAACAGGACCAGTTTTGGTCAAAACTATAAACAAAATGGTCAAAAAGGTGGCAAATGGTGATATGAGGATGGATCTAGCTGTATGAGGAGTTTTCTCACCCCTTCCAATGCATTTCTCCCAATGGATGACACACAACAAGGAAAATGGATATGTTGCAACATAACAGTTTGTTGCATTTTAGGAAGACTTCTTCAGAACAGTTGCTAAATCCCTAAAAGGCAGCAACAGAATGGATTGGCATATGTAATAGAATGTTATAAATAATAGGCTCCCATGTTGGTTGAGCCAGGTAGAGAAGTAGAGAAGTAGAGAATAAGGATAGGACTTGTGGTAAGAAAGTAGATCTGTGGCAAATTGCAGTTTTTAGCAGGTTTTCCTGCAAATATTGTAATGTTGCTTAAGACTAAATAAAGTGCAGGATTTCTCATTCATATTTTGTCCCATTAAATGTCTGAGTGTTTAAGTAGTTAAGAGAGTTTTTCTGCCTTCTTCTGGAACAGGGGAGCAAGGGCCACTTCCAGGTTTAGAAGAAGGCTTATTGGTGACAGGTTTTTCTACAACTTTTGTTGCAGCAGATTAAGCAGAGACTTGTCATATTTTATTTTCTGTTCATTAGCTGATAGTGCATAGATATTTGTGATTTGAACCTAGGTTAATGAGTGTGAGTGTTAATTGGTTCATCAACTTGCAGCATTATTGAATTTCCCTTGTTTCTAGCAGATTATTTCCCACTTTAATCCATTCTGTTGATCAGTTGTTAGCCTGTGTGTTTCATTTTCTGCTATTTCATCTTCTTGTTATTCTTTTCATTTTGCAAGAGTAAAATAGGTGATATTTCTACAAATTTAGTTAGATTTCAGTTTCCTGCAACTACCTTTTCTTGTCATTTATATTCTACAATAGTAAATAGGTTTCATTCTACAAAAGTAATCAGGTTTTATTTTTTGCAATCTTTCTATTCCTATAATTTTGATTCTGCAAGAGTAATTAGAATTTAATTTTAGTTTATAGGATTAAAGTGACACCAAAACCCCCAAGGTTAACTTGTCCCACCAATAAAGCCTATTTTTTGAATGAGCTGATTTTCAAGTTGCCTATATCTCCTTTCGTATATAGCCTTGGACACCACCCTGGATTGACAATTATAATGATTAAATGGTGTGATTGATGACACTCATCATTTTTGGCACCGTTGTCGGGGACCACGGTGTTGTTAGAAGGTAAAAGCAACCCAATAATTATTAATTGTGCTAAGTTGTGAAATTCAGAGTGAAATCTGGATAAATGACTGGTATAAGTAATAATTTTTGGTAAATAGCATTTCAGCCCATTTAGAAAATAAGCAAGAAACCACAGGAAGAAATTTTTTTACAAGAGGTTGAAATTATGTCAAAATTTTCTAAATTTTTTATTTCCAAAAATGTTGGAATTTTCAAAGAATCACAATCATCCACTTCAAGAACTACAGGATCCTTTGAGAAATTATTACAAGAAAGAAAAATCAGTAGTTCAACACCACTTTCTCTTGACAAATCCATACACTCAGGAAAATTTGACAAGATTTATAATTGTTTTTGGGAACCTATAATGGAAGTGTCACAAGAGAATCTAGGGAGAGCTAGTAATGTGTTCTATCCTAGTACAACTAGTGCACCTGCCAAAACTTTTCAAAATCCCATTCAATTAGATCTTAATCAATATGCTCCCATGAAGGCCATTTCACCTTCAGTGTTACCAACTTTCAAGGGAACTACATCTGAAGATCCTGATATGTTTTTGTTTGAGTTTAAAATTGTATGTCAAGCTCATGATTACACTAATGACAATCAAAAGCTCAAACTATTTCCTTCCACTCTTAAAGAGTCAGCTCTACGATGGTTTATCACCTTAGCACCTGATTCAATTAGAACTTGGGATGATATGGAAAACATATTCTTGGAGAGATACCAAGAATATTGTCAAGTCAAGAATCAAAATGATGAATTTCTTACAATGAAACAAGAGGAAAATGAAATCTTAGAAGACTATCTAGACAAATTTTCTTTTGTTCATAAGAGATGTGGAAGTGTTGAACCTAAAATTTGCAAAGTCATATTCTTAAGAGGACTGCAAGATAAATTTAGGGATGCATTGGATATCTTAGGGAAAGGAGATGCAAATGCACTTGAATTTCAGGAAATCATTAAACTTTGTAAAAATTATTCTCATTCAAGGCATAGAAAAAACAAAACTGGTAGTAACACAAATGATTTGAAAGAATGCATGGAAGAGGCTGATATTTTAGTACATCTTGATAAAGCAGTAGATGAAAAGAATGAATCTATTGAACCTTCAATCATCTATTGTTCAAAATGTAATGAGAAGCAACACTCTCTTCATGACTGTGCTTTGAACAAAATATTTATACCTGCTACTTGTAGCATTTGTCAAAAAGGACACCCCACAAATCAATGTAGTTTGTTACCAGAACTCAAAAGTGTCTTTGAAAAACAGTCTCAACCTATGAAAGAATACAACTTTGTAGGACAAATACAAGGAGATAATTTTCTTAAGTTTCCATATCAGAATGCTTCTCAATTTCCTACACATTGGGGAAATAATCCTTGGTATATGCCATGGTCTACTATAGGTCCACTTCAACAATGTTGGAATCAACCACCATGGGCATATTCCCAAGAATGGTCTCAACATGGCTGGATGCAACAATAATGGAATCAACAACATCCACCATGGTTACAGCCAAAACTGTAGGGATATCAATGGGTACAACAACAAAAACTGTACAAAGGGCAACAACATTATCAAAAATAGAAATCAAATTTGTTGCCCACTCATACCCATAGTTTCTCTCATGGACAACAACAACAAAAGGAAAAACAACCTCTGTTTTCAGCTCAACCTATGGCCAATCCCAACAATGTTAAATAGGTAACCCCTGTATCTATGGTTGAATCAAAAAATACAACCATAATAAATGCTTGTGACTATGATAAAACTCAGTTGTGTTCAAAACCACTTCTTGAACATATTCCACTTACCAGTGTAGAAATAGGAGCTAAAAGGAATGAGCATGAAAACAAATCTGCACTGAAACAAGAAGAAGAAAAAGAAAAATATGACTCATCAAAGAAAGTACCATGTCTTGAACAGTTTGAAATATCAAAATTGACATCTTCACAATCATATTGGATAAAGGAATTAACACATTTAATTGTTAAAATCCCTTTACTTCAAGCTATTAAAGATGTACCAATCATTAATAAGATTTTTCAAGAAATGTGTTTTAAGAAATCAAGAAAAAAGAAGAAAGTATATCTTGAAACCATACAAATAGGTGGAAAATCAGTAGACTTGCTTGCAGGAAAACTTACTCCACCCAAGTATGATTGTCTAGGAAGTTCATTGTTTCTTGAATCACATAAGGAAAATGAAAAGAATATTTCAAATTTGGCCTCCATTATTGTAAAGTATAATGTCTAAGAGTTGGATTCATCCAATAAATGTATTTTTCATGTTCATATTTCAGATTTTAAAGATGAACCAACTACTGTTCAACAAATATTATGGAATGATGAAAAGCAGAATTTTGAAAATTTGTCACCCATTCCAGTACAAAATAGTTTTCTTCATTTACCACATGGATGTCATCATGATGCTTTACTAACACTTTATGCATCTTTAGCAATTGGTATTGAGTTGTTGCAGGTACAGAAAAAATAGATTTTGCAGTTGAATGCATTTGATGAACTTTGGTTGGAAGCACTTCACCAAATAGAGTTCACTCAACAAAACTGGAAAATGTGGCATGATGATCACATTAAGAGCAGCAAGGATACACTAGAGGAGTTTGAGAATGAAGTTGTTCAACTTTCTTCGATTGATGATTTAAGGAGGACATTAGTGGTGAATGGACATCTTTTACAGGTGTACCATCAACCACTAACAAAGGTGGAATTTGCTCAATATTTCACACAGTTACATTTGCATAAGGTAGAAGAGGCTTCCTCTTCTGACAAAGATTCCAAATGATCATATCTTTGAATCTTGAAAAAAAAACAAAAAAAAAGAGAAAAAAAGAAGAAAAAATGAAAGAAAAAGAGAAAAAAAAAAGAAAAGAGAAAAATTGTAGCATAAGGCATGTCCCACAAAATGAAGATATATGAGGATATGCATCAATTTCAGCAGAGAGAAGAACTAATGAGGTCAATACTTCATTTCCAAAAATACAGAGACAATGATGACACAAGAAGATTCTTACTACTTGTATGGAAGGAAGGTTGCATCATTGTTACAACTTTTAGCTGAAAAAGATGTTTTCATACAGAAAAAATTGACATGTTTTTGCAGAATAAGGATTGTTCTTATCCAAATAAGAATGAGAGAAATTCTCTCACATTGCAGCCTCATGAGATACATTCTATCTCATTGAAGCCCTTGAAAAGATAGAAGTTGGTTGAAAACCAGAAATGGCAGCCTCTTCTGATAAAAAAAAAAAATGAAACAAAAAAAAAAAAATGAAAAAAGGAAAAGAAAAATGAAAAAAAGGAAAGAAAAAAATGAATAATTTGGTAGTGAAAACCTTCTCGGAGGCGCTGTTGAATTGGCTTGCATGAAAACCGTTTTTCGACGTGCATTGCCTTGTTGATCCACCCATCATTGTTCCACCATTGTACAAATCTCACACTGCACATGTGTTATGTTTATATTTTCAGATAGCATGCTAAGAATCATCAGAAGCAGTTTGTAAGATGCATGATCAATTTTCAGAACAGTAAGGTATGTGTTTCTTGCATTTAAGTCATAGTGAGCATTTAGCATTTAGTGTATGATAATCAATATTTGGCATAAACTATTCATATAATATTGGCAAGTTAAAAATGTCAAGAAACACCCCCTTCTGCCCTTAGTTGCATGGAAAATTCAACACCTAAAGATTTTGTTTTACTCCTACTGCAATAAATTTTGAAGCATCTTCAGAACAACAGTCTCATTCCAAAGCAGGCTTCAAACCGAGACAAAGTGTGCCAAAAATTCTTGCAAATGTTGCAGAATAGTAGGGCACATTAGAAATTGCAAGGAAAAAAATAAAGAGCAGCATAAAAAAAAAAAAAAAAAAAAGGAAGGAAAGAAAAGAAAAAATTGCAGGAACTACAAAATCTGCAAGGTTGTATACAAAAAAATGAAATACCTGTGCTAATTGAAAATGTTTAGTACAACAAGAATAAAATTCTCAGGTGGCAAAATATGTTTAACAGGATAAAACCTGCATATTGCTATGGCCTACTGGGATGCATGAGGGCATGCATCAGTTCAAGCTGGGGGGAATGATGAGGCCGAGAAATGCCTCATTTTTGCACTATGGTTAACATATAAAAACTGCCATATTATTAAATATACAAAGTTAAATTGCCAAATAGTTGATTAGAATATATTAATTGTTAATTGTTTACATGATTTTATGTTAGAAACATTATACCCTTGTTTTGACTATTTTAAGCATTTTACTTGTAAAAGGTCAAAAATGAGTATCATGTCAATTCTGATGTCATAATATAGTAAAATTACATTATGATGGTATGGATAGATTCCTCTCATCGAGAACTACAACTTTGTTTTTTGAAGCAAGTCAATCCGAGTTGTAGATAAAAAGTTATGAAGGTTACATCATTCTGGAGCTCATGCCTTAGTTTTTTGGAGTTGTTAATAGGTGCAAATCTGCGTTAAGGGGCATATTGGTGGATCTACTGGGAATGATCCAAAGCAATTTAAGGAACCAAATTCATACAAATTATAGTTCATAGTGGATAGAACACATGACCCAAATTTTAAGGCATATGGACAAATAATATGGAAGTTATGGGGCCCACAAAATGATAGTTTCACACTTTTTGACTGCTGGAAATTTTGGTAAAAATTTGTGTTAGAGGCCAACTTGACAACAATGCTGGGAGTAATTCTTGAGGAGTTAAGAGCTGAAAAATTGAACCAGATGTAATTCATATATCCAAGAACATGTGGGTAAAATTTGGTGTACATTGGAGTTACGAGGCAAAAGTTATAAGCACTCCAAAAGGGCAGCTGGGCATGTTTTGACTACTGTAAAAAATAGGTGATAGTCCATACAAATTCCAGCCACCTGTCACTATGAAGGAAGGCATGGAATTTGTCAACTAAATATGAGGTAAACACTTGGAAATAGTTGAGGGAGGCTAGGAGTGACTCTTTCTCCACTTGACAACACTTCCACATGATCCAAATAGGAGCAACCAGTCAAAAATATTGAATTGCAAGAAATCTGGAAATAATCATACAAATTCTAGCCAGCTATCAATAAATAGCATGGCTTGGAATTTGTCAATTCCAGCATGTAAAATCTATAGAATTGGTCTTCTAAGGACTTAGGAAGACTACCTAGCTGGTCAAACTCACTTTTCTATGCATCTGGTGTATGGATAAGGGTCAAAATGGTTAAACTGCCAGATATTCCAGAGCAGCTCCGAAATGAGCAGAACAGGACCAGTTTTGGTCAAAACTATAAACAAAATGGTCAAAAAGGTGGCAAATGGTGATATGAGGATGGATCTAGCTGTATGAGGAGTTTTCTCACCCCTTCCAATGCATTTCTCCCAATGGATGACACACAACAAGGAAAATGGATATGTTGCAGCATAACAGTTTGTTGCATTTTAGGAAGACTTCTTCAGAACAGTTGCTAAATCCCTAAAAGGCAACAACAGAATGGATTGGCATATGTAATAGAATGTTATAAATAATAGGCTCCCATGTTGGTTGAGCCAAGTAGAGAAGTAGAGAATAAGGATAGGACTTGTGGTAAGAAAGTAGATCTGTGGCAAATTGCAGTTTTTAGCAGGTTTTCCTGCAAATATTGTAATGTTGCTTAAGACTAAATAAAGTGCAGGATTTCTCATTCATATTTTGTCCCATTAAATGTCTGAGTGTTTAAGTAGTTAAGAGAGAGTTTTTCTGCCTTCTTCTGGAACAGGGGAGCAAGGGCCACTTCCAGGTTTAGAAGAAGGCTTATTGGTGACAGGTTTTTCTGCAACTTTTGTTGCAGCAGATTAAGCAGAGACTTGTCATATTTTATTTTCTGTTCATTAGCTGATAGTGCATAGATATTTGTGATTTGAACCTAGGTTAATGAGTGTGAGTGTTAATTGGTTCATCAACTTGCAGCATTATTGAATTTCCCTTGTTTCCAGCAGATTATTTCCCGCTTTAATCCATTCTATTGATCAGTTGTTAGTCTGTGTGTTTCATTTTCTGCTATTTCATCTTCTTGTTATTCTTTTCATTTTGCAAGAGTAAAATAGGTGACATTTCTGCAAATTTAGTTAGATTTCAGTTTCCTGCAACTACCTTTTCTTGTCATTTATATTCTGCAATAGTAAATAGGTTTCATTCTACAAAAGTAATCAGGTTTTATTTTTTGCAATCTTTCTATTCCTGTAATTTTGATTCTGCAAGAGTAATTAGAATTTAACTTCAGTTTATAGGATTAAAGTGACACCAAAACCCCCAAGGTTCACTTGTCCCACCAATAAAGCCTATTTTTTGAATGAGCTGATTTTCAAGCTGCCTATATCTCCTTTCGTATATAGCCTTGGACACCACCCTGGATTGACAATTATAATGATTAAATGGTGTGATTGACAACACTCATCAGCACTACCGGAAGAGATCATCACAAAAGTTGATAAAGGAAAAGAAACGACAACTCCAACCACTAGTGAAGCATACAAGCACCAATCAAATGATTGAAAATGGTTTAAATGTTTTAAAAAGACTGCAATATGTAATTTTTGTTTGAAAATGTTATGTAATATTTGAGACTTGAGTTTGAAAATGTTTTAAAAAGACTGCAATATGTAATTTCTGTTTGAAAATGTTTTAAAAAGACTGCAATATGTAATTTGGGTTTGAAAATGTTATGTAATATTTGAGTTTGAAAATGTTATGTAATATTTGAGTTTGAAAATGTTATGTAATATTTGAGACTTGAGTTTGAAAATGTTATGTAATATTTAAGACTTGAGTTGAAAATGTTTTAAAAAGACTGCAATATGTAATTTCTGTTTGAAAATGTTTTAAAAATGTAATATGTAATTTGGGTTTGAAAATGTTATGTAATATTTGAGTTTGAAAATGTTATGTAATATTTGGGTTTAAAAATGTTTGAACGATGTAATATATTTCTTTTTGAACTAGTTAATATGAAATTTTTTGTTTGAAAATGTTATGTAATTTCTGTTTGAAAATGTTTTAAAAAGACTGCAATATCTAATTTGGGTTTGAAAATGTTATGTAATATTTGAGTTTGAAAATGTTATGTAATATTTGGGTTTGAAAATGTTTGAACGTTGTAATATATTTCTTTTTGAACTAATGAATATGAAAATTTCTCATTTTGTGTTTTCCATCATTCATTCATAGTGAAGCATCCAAGCACCAATCAAATGATTGAAAATGTTGAAAATATTTTAACAAGACTGCAATATGTAATTTGGGTTTGAAAATGTTATGTAATATTTGGGTTTGAAAATGTTTGAACGATGTAATATATTTCTTTTTGAACTAATGAATATGAAATTTTCTCATTTTGTATTTTTCATCATTCATAGTTGTATGCATTTATAAATTTGTCTTGCTATTTGAGTTTATTTTTGGCTAATATTGTTCACTATGTTCATCTGAAACAAAATAAGCATTATAGATCAACATTAATATACCAATAATAAGATTTAAAACATGAAACATTAAGATTTATCAATGATGAGAGTTGAGACACTCAGACATAAACATACAATTTTAAAAACTACAAAAATCATATAAGACATGTAATTTTAAAACAATAATGTGATGTAAAACAACAATTATTTGCAATCATATAAATCTGGAACAATATTGAGAAATATGCTATCAAATCAATTCATGTTTATCATTGTGAGAGTTGAGACACTAAGACATAAACATACAATTTTAAAAACTACAAAAATGATATAAGACATGTAATTTTAAAATAATAATGTGATTTAAAACAATAATTCTTTGAAATCATATAAATCTGGAACAATATTGAGAAATCTGCTATCAAATCAATCATGTTTATCATTGTCAATGAAATCATGGAATAGTTATCATTAAGGTAGTTGAAACATATCAGTTTGTCGAGAATCATTATGAAGCATAGCAAAAATTTGTGTCTCCACCATCTGATCACTGAAAGCATCATCATTGTTGTTATCGATTGTATTCGACGTTCCTCTTCTATCTGCCAGGGAACTCCAATGTGCCAAAGCTCTGTCATACAAAAAATTTTCCAACTGATATGAAGACACATAAATTCTTAAACAATTTTCTAAATTTTTGTCGAGTCTATTGCGGATTTTAGATTTAACAAAAGAAAGTGCACTGAAAACTCTTTCATCTTCGACTGACCCCAAAATCATTGTTTCACATAATTCATATAAATGAAAGTATTCACTTATTGTATCTTATAAAACTATACTTGGATATAATTTTTGCCACAAACGTGCAGTGGAACCAATCTCATGGATAGCTATCATATGTGACGTTTGCAAAACCACTATTCTTCCAAAATGCGATGACTGTTCTTTCAAAATATCACTGTTGAGTATACCTTTTATTTCAACACCATTGATGTCCATAGTCTTACTGAAATGGTTAATGAGGTTACCCATATATTTAATAAACAACTCATTCGTATAATTGTATTCAGTACAAGTACCCCAAAACATGGGGTTAACCACACCCATGGCCTCGAGCAACTCATCTCTCTGAAACCGCTCTCTTATCTCACATGTCAAATATTTTGCTATGTTTGACAAATTACTCTTTGTTTTATGTATAATAACATGAAATCTATTGTGTGTTACAGGAACTTCTTCAAAATATTCCACAACTATACTTGATTGCCTTTCAAAACAATAAACAAGTACCATCTTTCCATGAACATTAATACAAAGATGATCATTGATGTCAAACTTCAAAAAGCTTTTTGGATTGTTCACGTTTATCAATGTATTCCAACTATCAAACAAAGGTTCTGTAAAATCTGCATTAGACACATATAATGTATCAAGAAGCACACATATTTGTTTTCTCATCCTCATAAAATCAATAATATAGATGGATCTCTCTTGTGCAAGTTTAATTAATCTGTTCATTTCTTGCAACATTGGAAGAATACCACATAAGGTCAAAAGTGTTTCCAAGTCAGTCAAACGTAACAACATATCTTTTGCCTTATCAACTATCCTGTGATTTGCATGCATAAAACCCGTCAATGATTGATATTCTGCAAAAACTCTTTGAGCAAGTTGATACAGTGAAATCCATCTTGTATCCACATCTTTTAACAATTTTTTTCCTTCAATAACTCCTAGTGCAAACTATTGAAACTCTGCAAACCTTTTTGGACTTAATGAGAAATAAGAATGAATTTCAAGAATAAGGTTTTCCACTTTAGAAACATTTGAAAATGTACTCATGATTTTATATGCAATATTTACTCTATGAACCATACAATGAATGGGAATCATATATGGGGCAACTATGGTTTGGAGTCAAACACAAAGACCAGACCTGTGACCTTGCATAATAGCAACTCCATCAACTCCAACGCAAATTAACTTTGTTGCTATGTCTATATCTGTCATTCCTGCAATATTCTTTAAACTATTGACAACAACATTATAAATATTTTCTGCATTTGAACTTTCCAACATCTTATGTATTCCCAATAAAATTGGCTTTCTAATATGATTTTGAAATGTGTACACATGCATGCAAATCCAAGATGTGTTATCCACAATTGTTACCTCATCAATAGAGAGTGAAATGAATTTGGCAAGTTTTACTTGCTCCTTTAGGTCTTCCTTCTCAACCAAAGATAAACATTTTACCATTTCCCAACCACTTCGATCAGACCAATGGGAATTAGGAAGGTTTTGCACATTAAATAGGTGTAATAGTTGCTTATAATCCATAAAATTGGACATTGGTCTACCTTTCTTGAGAATATTAAAAACAATAACAAACTGCATACTTTTTGAAGTTGAGATGGTCTTTTGAATTTTATTAAAATTGGCTGCAATTGTCCCACCTTTCTCAACAAGAGTTTGTTGTTGCTTTAAGTGATTCTCATATTCTATAGCATATCTTAAATGCATACATTATGATGCATCCTTCCACTTAACTTCTTTACTAACTTCACCATTACTTTTTATAAATTTTACATAAACTTTGCCAACATGTTTTTCAATTGTATCAATCTTATTTTGCATCCTATGATCCTTACCAAGTCTCCAACTGCAAATTTTGCACCTACATTCTTTTTCATCGATTTGGTTATCCTCATTCAAGACAGGCTCAAGCCATGGAAATATTTCTACCCATTCATTCTTAAATCCCCTTCCAAGTATCCAGTTAGATGCTCTTCTTTTTTTAGACTTTTTGCTTGAAGATTCATATGAAGCTTGTAATGATTTTGATTTATCACTTTGGTTTTCAATTGTAATGTCATTTCAAGTGTTGTCTTCAAGTGTTTGTTGGATGTCATTGTCAAGGGGATTTTCATTAGAAGGCATCTCTTGTTGGGGAATATCTTCAAGTGGAGGCATATCAGGATCAACAGGGTATTCTGCATAGTAGTATACCATAATTTTATTATCATTCTTGGATTAAAAAATATATATAGAAACAATATTCATATCGTCAATCAAGCACATACTGGAAGTCAAAAATCATTTTTGTACCTTGAATTTGCATGGATGTCATTGCCTCGTTGCATTTTGAAGTTTGGCTAAAATATTTGAGGATACTCTTTTCAGCAGAATATTTGGCCCCCTTCTTTCCATCACTGGGAGATATTTTAGTTGTAAGAAAATTGTTTTTCAATTTAGTAGAGTAATAAAATGTTGAAGAGGGTGTACTTTTTCTAGGCCTTAAGATAATATTGTAAATAGAATAAACAAATAGTGGGGTAGTAGATTATACATACTTTTTTCTTGCCATGCTTTATTGTGATTTTGTCAATTTATACCACTGGTTCTTTTTCTGATGAAAGCAAAAAATATTCAAATTGAAATCATTTTATGAAGATTTTCTTTATGCAAATAATAACTGGAGCTACGTATAGCACAAAATGGGCTAGAAACAGAGAATCAAAATGTCTTCGGAGAAACAGAAAATCATTAAAGATACATGTCAAAAAATATAAGATTATGTTACAAAGTGCACTAGAAACAGAGAATCACAATGTCTTCGGTTCACCTATTCTTAAAGAATCAAAGAGTTATAACAAAAAGAGATAAAATAGGGGATAATTGTAGAACATGGCAAAATAGAGAAAAACATGGCAAGCAGAGAAGTGACAAAGAACCTAGTGTAGAATGAGGTCTGAATGCAGAACAAGTTTCAAAAATCCACCTAATGCAGAATAGGAGCCGATAGCAAAAAAGGTTTCGAGTGTAGAAATTGTTTCAGCAAAATACTTTTTGGATGCAAAAGTGGTTCCCAGAAGGATTGTTAGTCTGGCTAGCTGGAATATAGGTTTCGCTTGCAAATGGTTTCGCCTGGTTGCAATATAGGTTTTGGGTTCAAAATTGAGCCTGTCTGGTTACAGAACAGGTTTTGATTGCATATGCTTTCGAACAATTGTAGATGCTTCCAGACGGTTGCAGAATAGGTTTCAACTACAAAATTAAATTTGTTTGGCTATAGTATAGATTTCGATTGCAGATGTTTCTGGATGGTTGCAGAACAAGTTCTGGTTGTCAAATTAAGACCGTCTGGTTACAATACAAGTTTTGGTTGCAGATGCTTCTGGACAGTTGCATAACATGTTTCGGTTGCAAATGGCTTTGACCGGTTGCAGTAAATTGTTGGCTATGTTGTGGATCCAATCGATTGCAATGCTATATTTCGATCGATTGTAGTATTGGATTCCGATCGGTTGTAGATATATGGTGTCGAACGGTTACAGAACTGGGTCAATATATTCATCAGGTGTAGAACAAGGTCTAAAATGAATTTGTTTACTTGGCGAGTATCCTTAGGGTGTTAATTATATATAGAGGTATACTTGGCGAGTTGGGCGGGATAATTTAGAAATTTTAAAATTTTAGGGCGAAAAGGGCACTTTATTTAGGTGGGATAACTTGCAAATTTTTCAAAATAACCGAGATACTCTAGTCAAAGGATGGCGAACCGACACCTAAAATTTATTTTTCCTAAATTTTTTGGCTAAATGGCCGACGTTCGGGTCCCAGAAATTTCACAAATTTGAATTTTCAAAAATATTTTTTTTCCAAATGGCAAAGTTTCGCCGCTATGCATAACACTGCTAAGAAGTTGTAGAATCCCCCTTATTGAGTAACCAACTAATATGTTTCTTAATCAATCGCAAACTCTTTAATATAAAGTTCCATGTTTTTTCAATGACTTTACATAGGTTTTTATAAGGGGTCCCAGTCCTCTCATATTGAGTGGGGTTTGAACCTTGGTATATAAAGTTCAATGTTGCCAATACCCTAAGTAGAGTTTTTTTGAACAATTTTATTACATAAATATCACCTATATAGTTTTGAAGTAACAATATTTATAGTTGTTACCTCAATCTTTGGATAATTTCCAACCAATTTTACCCCTAATTTCAAACTCATAAGTCTACAACTTTGTAAGCCTTCCCCTCCAATATTTTTCCCTTTGAAAATCCTATAAACCTAAAACTTTCTTACATCCTCTCCAAAAATATATCTTTGACTTTTATCAAATTTAAATGATATATCTATTGACAATAATGAAACTAGCATCATACATATGGAGATAGACTACTGATAGGGATTAATATAATAAGTTTTTAGCTAAGGATGAGCATTACAACTAATCGCATTTAATGTGTTCTTATCCATTGTAATTCTTAGTTATAGGCACCTTTTGATATTGTAATACAGTTTTCATTTGTGCATACCTTTGGTTGCCTATTTGTATTTGTGTGTTCCATATAATTGGTATCAGAGTCGAGCACATGGAAGACCATTATCCTCTTCCTCTAGGTCATTTTTTGTTCAAATGAGGAATGAGAAAACTTCCCGTGGATCTTGGTTTGGTGGTTTCATCCACCTTGTGAACACCTTTACATTTTGTTACAAACATTTGGAAGCTTTTAGCTTGGTTTGTACTTTGTTGGATTTGAAAACTCTGCTTTATTATTTTTGTTTTGTGCTTGTTCAACTCACGTTTTAGTGCACTTGCACCTTATTTTTTCATTACCATAATCAATTTTTGTATCTGATGGTATGATGTCGAGTTCGACCATTTTTCTCGACAAGGTCTCTGACAGACTTCTCGGCCTCTCCATGAAACTTCAACAAATCCACGTAAAAATGATTTAGCAAATGTAAGCTTAATTCAACATCGCTATTACCAAAGAACCATATATTGAAGACTCTATAGAAATACATGAAATTGAATGAGGATCTCTGGATGACATACCCAATATCTTACCACTAGATGATGTTGCTCATAATCATATTGAAGATGATTCTATTGTAGATAAAACCCCTCCAGATATTGCAAATCAAAGATATCTAGAAATCATTACAATTGAAGATCAAGTTGCTCTCTTTGTCATTGTCATCATGCCTAGTGCACATCATGGCCTACCAGTTCATCCACAACCTCTCTACTATCCTTTTCTTGATCAATGATTCTTCTATCAGATGTTGGTTTTCGATTTTTTACCATCATTACATCCATTTCAAGCATTTCCATGCATTTTGCATCTTGATCTGGCATATTTGCAGTCTTGGATTTTTTATCTCCTCTTTCATATGTTGATCTATTGCTATAATTTTCAGATCTAGTTCCATTCAGCCCTCGCAACCCTTGATGTTCGTTGCATGAATCTCATTACCACTAGATTTTGAAGATCATGGCCCTCATCAATTCATTATTTTTTGGTGATGCTCTACCTTTTTTTGCATCATTTTGTGTATTCTCATGCTCGCTTCACCAGTATTTCTCATCCATTTGGTCATTTTCTCCATGGCTCATTAAGTATTAATATTTTTTGTCCATTCATAACCCTTCCATTGATAGCACAACCCTTCCATTGTTGTTGCAGCACCATTTGGATCTATCGACCATGTCAGAGTGGAGATCTGGCAGTTTCTAGCTCTCATTACAACTATTAACACCATTTACATATGTCATATTGGTAGAGCCCAGTTCTCAATGTATTAACCATCGCCCTACATATCTTCTTGCTCTGCATTCACTCTAGGTCGCTGCCAGTACTGTTGCTTGCAACCACGAAATCTAGCTTCTCTCACTACTAGCACTTTACTCTACCATCAAGATGTTCTACTATTATGGTTGATGTATTGCACTTTCAATTTTCATGAAGCTTGCACAATTTCCATACATCGATCAAGTCTCATGCTAGCAACCACATCCCGTTGCTGCTTCTGCTCGATCGATCCTGTGACCTCCACTGACCCTTGTATTCGTGATGGATTTTTCACCTCGTGATTGTGATGCACATCGATCGCATCATTCGTTTTGGTGTTTTTGATGTTTTCAAATAGGTTGTTGGTAGCACACCTATATTTTTGACAACACTCCTAGATTTACTGTAGTTCTTGTCCCCTGGTAGTTCCAACACCATGTCCGACGTTCAACTCACATTCATGCCAAATCATTGCTCGCCACCCCCTTCACAATGTCAATTCGGTGCTTGTCATCTCATGATTGCCTATGCCACTACTTCACCGACCAATGTGTATTTTTCTTGATCACTGTTTCTCAACCTATCGCTTTGGTGCTTAAGATCTGCTATTTTGGTGCGGTTCATATTTGGTCACGGGTATTTGGTGTTTTTGATGAACATCCCAGTATTCAAGCACATGCACCAGCATTTTTTGGTGAAATATAGTCATCATGTGATCAAAATTCATTCATGAGCTAAGGTTCCTATTGTTTTCGATGGTTATACTGTGTTTTCTATCGATGCTTTCTATCTTCGATAATTTTTGAATGCTACTCCATCGTTTCTGACTACAGATAATTTACCAACGTGCAAAAATTAAACCTAAATTCTAAGGTTTTCAACCTTCCAATGATTGCTTTCTACTTTTTGACACGTTTTTTGATGACATCCAATTATTTTTTGGTGATAAAAATTAAATAATTCATAAGGTTTATTTTATTTCTTGACAACATTTTATTTTTTTGGTTGTTGCGGTGCTTATGTAGTTTGTTTTAAAAATTGGTTCATGGGTTTTATCCCACATGGGTGCTACATTTTCCTTTATGGTATTTATATGCAATATACCACACTTAATGGAATAGCCATCTTATGCTAGATATCCCACCCCTTGCCTCACCTTTCGTAGAGACCTCAGTTTTCATGCCACCGACGTACATCCTAGTCCACATCACAACTGTTCACCTTATCAGCTCTACTCTCCAGGTCACCCAACTAGCCTTAGTACCACATAGTCTGTGTCATCATCTTAATCATAATTGACTCCCACATCACCCAATATTAATGCCACATGCACAATTTCCTCAGTCTAACTACCATTGGTCAACGTTGCTACCACAACTATCTGATCTACCACCCCTTACGTTAGCATTTCGACATCACTATTGCTTGTGTTAGCCTCATGCTATATCTTTTTGCGTGGCTTTCTATGCCTTCCATTCCATGTTGACCTATCTCATTAGCGCTCTATTGTATCATATCTTGTCTTGTCGACCAATCCAAGTCAGTCTTGTCATATCTGATGTTCATGTTAGTCTTGGCCCCCTGTCCGATATTATCCTACATTATGCACATTGTTGACATCATCTGGTGTTTTCCCGATCATGTAGATGTTCTACCCCACATGTTTTCTTTTCAATGCAATCACCTTTCCTTAATGACTGCGACCCAACATTCAATTGTCGCTTTTATTAATGTGTGACCCACACCTTTCATTAATGTTGCCCCAACATTAAATTGATCGTTGTTTTCATTCAATGTATGCAATCATTAATGATGGTTCAACATTAAATAAAAACCAACAACTAAATGCATCCATAGTTTCCAACTTGGTAAATTTAGCACGTGGTTTGTAGAATATTCTCCGACATCTTTACTGTACCACCGATGTTTTCTTCTACTGATTCGAGGGACCCATTTCCACTGTCCACCGGTATAGAAGTGTTTACTATCGTTGGAGAGCATTTTTTGAGCCTGATTTAGATCCAGTGCCAGTTTTTGTTTTTTTTTTAATTTACATGGTGGAATTAGTAGCCACCACGAATTCGGGTAGGTTTTTCGGATTTTATGGTCACCACAGTATTTTGCGTTGTTCGCCCCATAAGCCATAACATAGATTTTTGCGTAGTCCACCCCTATAAACACCATGCCATAATTATTTAAAACCTTTTACATCACTGAAAGCACAAGGAAACCAGTTTTTGGTTTTTTGAAGACTTGTAAAAATTTATTATTTTGGTGTTCTTCTTTTTGTAACAAGAGTGCATTTTCGGTTGTGCCCGACACTCTTCAACTACTCATCTTTCTCTTTCACACTTGTACACATTGGGGACCAATGCTTTCTCAGTGGGGAGGAATGATAGGGATTAATATAATAAATTGTTAGCTAAGAATAAGCATTACAACTAAATGCATTTAATGGGTTATTATCCATTGTAATACCTTGTAATGCCTATTTATAGGCACCTTTTGACATTGTAATACAGTTTTCATTTGTGCAAACCTTTGGTTGTCTATTTGTATTTGTGTGTTCCATATCAACTACAATATAGTATTTATAAGTTATAGCCTTCTACCCATGGCTAGGAACTTACCTTTCCAAACTTGCTAGATTTATTCTATCTAGAATTTCATCCAAGAGCTCATTATTTTTTTTTATTAGATAGAGAAATATGTCAATATGTTGATAGCATTTTTCTAATATTAAACCCTAAAATATCTATAATAGTGTATTTTGAATCTAGGGTAGTGTTAACAAAAAAGATCCTAGATTTTGTAGCATTAACCAATTGTCTAAAAACCTTCTCATAACATGACATATTGATTTAAACTCCATGGCCTTACAAATTGAGTGATGAATCAAAAGAAAAATATCATCATCAATTACAATTGATATTCAAAGGGAGAATTTGTTGAAATATGAATAAATTTTACTTTTTGTTCCATTTTACCTTTGAATATCAATTATTACGCATTTAAATGGTCATGAGTTTGAATTTATTGATGGTTCTTCTTGGAGGTGAATGGGAAACATTTGGCATATTAAATAGTTTGTAGAGGCAACTTAGTACTATACCAATAACAATGACACAATGGTAAAACATCCTCTTGGAAAATTGGGCATCTTTAGCTTGACACACAACAACATCCTTTGTTGACCTTTTTAGATGGATGATGCTTTGGGACCATGGCAAACCTCATATGACTATTTTGGTTCCTTCCTATCAATTACAATGCCTCAACAAGATCCTATTGTCTAAATGAAGGTCTTTAGTTCTACAATTTAAAAATTGATTTTTTGAATTTAAAATTTAAAATTTGTTGTAACTTTGTCAGTGCATGGAGGGAAAACTTCTAAAGTCTATAACTTTTACATATAGAAGCATTTGAAGCCCTTATTTTTCAAATCACATAATTTTTGAGCTCTTCACAATAGTTATAGTAGTTTTGTTCTATTCTATTAATATAATATGACAATTTTGCATGAGTTTTTAGACTAGTTTGTTGCATTTGTTCAAGGACCTATTACAATTTTGTAGAGGTTTCTTGGCTACAAGAAGAGAAGGTTTTGAATTATCAATGAAAGATATGTCTTGTTCCTATTAGTCCCTTTTTAAGCGTAGGAGATAATTATATAGAAACATGCATGTTGTTTGATGATTCAACTATTTTATTTTGAGATTGAAAAACAAATTATGGTCACCATATTGCATGTTAAATATCTTCTCACCAAAAACTCAACATCCTAGATCTAGAAGGTAGAGACACAACTTCATGTTTGATGAAGGTTTGATCTAGTTCATGCACCCTTGGCAAGATAAGATAATAGGATTCATTTACCCTAGTTAGTGGACAATGCAAGAGAGCAATTATTGGAGTATCTTGGATTTGATATTATGATCCTTATGGGAAATTTTAGTAGTTTTCAAGATGGTGATGGAGGCTTACACTTACTGACATCTTAACAATCTTCCAAATGGGGATGGAGGCTTATTTTTGATATCTTGACAAGCTTCTAGTTGGTGATGGAGACTCATTACTTGGTGTCTTGGTAGTCTTTTAGATGATGCAAGGGGCTTAGTAGTTCAGATATTCTTTAGCCTAATTGAGCATACATTATGGAGGGGGATATAATAGCATTACTAAAATCTTCTCTCCTTGGCCCGAAGCTCATATTATGGGGAGATTTTGGAAGATACAATAATCTAACCTTATTGGCCAAGTTCTATGGATGATGGTGTAATCCCAACAGGCAATCTTACATAAGCCTACGAGAATTAGTGGTGTACGCCTACAAGTGCTTTTATGTAATCCTATGAGCTATTGATGTATTCAACCATTGTGGGATTGGTTAAACCGCTTGCATGATTATGTATTCACCCCTAGTAGGATTGGTTAAATTGATTGGATGGTTAACCTTAACTAAACCTTTAATTTAAGGTTTAATAACTTGACTTAAATTTGAGCCTTATGTCACCCTTGGTTAATGTAATTGTAATTGTAATTGTAATTTGAGTATTAGGTACCTACTATAAATATCCCCTAACCATTGATCCATTGTATTAGTGTGTATCATGATATTCATATGTGGGCTATTTAGGGTGCCCCCTTTGACACCCCTCCATCCTATTTTTTTATT
The DNA here is from genome assembly GCA_028583015.1 of Wollemia nobilis. NCBI lineage: Eukaryota > Viridiplantae > Streptophyta > Pinopsida > Araucariales > Araucariaceae > Wollemia > Wollemia nobilis. Next base: position 188,433 of record JAQPPZ010001594.1, on the reverse strand, counting down.
TTTGATCTTTGAATTTTGCTTCTATATGCTTTTGCACATGCTTGTGGTGAATGTTATGTTTCATGTGATTTATGAAAAGTAACATGAAATCCATCAATATGAACCTCAAAAAATCTATATCCTTCCTCAACAACTCCACAAATACACACAACAAAGTTTTATGGTTTGTGATATGTCAATTTATTTATTTCTAGTGACCTCATGATGAATAATATTGGTGTACATGTGGGATTATTATCAATCATTAAAGGATTGTACATGGTTCCAAATAAGCCACCCTTAATGAAGCCAATGCAAATGAGTGCAAAAATATTGAGAGTGCCTTTTTGGGACCCATCGTGTATATTAATTTGGATGTCATCATGACATCAAACATCATAGCATTGCACATGACATGAAGACAAAGAGAACATGGTGTACTTGAGGAGATTAATGATAATGATAGTGCCTACCATTTGAGTAATCTAGTAGAGAATATCATGAAGGAGAGTGATATGGCCACTGACAAAGCAAATGGAGGTTATGGTTAGGTTGATGTTGCTATTAGAGATATTGACATACACTATCACTACCAGAAAGAGGGTCATGCCTCTCATCGATGTCTTGCACTAATGTCTCTAGCACCATTTCAAGCAAGATTGTCAACTAATTACTTGTTAACTTCATTGCACACAACAAAAATATTGCACCCCTTCCAAAGAAAAATCTAAACTGATGTATATGCTTATTTCAAGCATAGATGTTTGAGAACCAATTTATAAAACTAGCAATCATGGTTAAACAAAGAAAAAAACATGTGAAAGTAAAGGATCTAAAAATGGTAGATGAAGTGTTCAAGGAATTTGACCATAATTACTTTTAAAAATGTGAAGCTTTTATTAGTCACGTATCTCAAACATGTTGAAACTTGTAAATTAGTTAATTTTAGTGTAATATTTACTTGTCATGTTTGACATAAACATCTAATTGTAAATCAATAGATGGAAAGACAACTTTTATTTGCTAAATGATCCATAGACAACTTTTTTTTGGTAATTATTTTAATAGATTAACAGTGGGTTTTTATAGAGGATCCCAAAACCTTATGTACAAAATCAGCCTGGCTGGAATGTGCATCATGCCTTATGGCTGGAGGAATAAACTCGATGATGAAACCAAAAATTGCTAATTTCCCGAAGGCTATAAGTAGGGCCCTTATGTCTGAATATCCTGGAAACAAACCACATTTTACCAAGGAAAACAAAAATACTAGCTGGAGAAATTTGACCATCGAAAGCAAAAATAGCCAAACCAAATGAATGACCTTCTGAAGCGAGGAGAACATCATGAGAGGATATCCGCATTGGCCAAACTCACCACCTCAGATGGGAAGCATGAGCGCCACACACAACAGGACACGTGGTCACAAGCCCTTTGTTGGCCATGTGGTCTGCCACGCGATTTCCTTCCCTAAAAATATGGCATGCCTTCCACCTATCACGTTGAGAGAGGAGCATCCTAGCCTCAATAATGATGTTGTAGACCCTCCAAGATGGGTCTTTAGAGCCTAGCAGATAGTTGACTATATTGAGCGAATCACCTTCAACTATCAAAGGTCGAGGATCCTCGGAGAGGATCTGGATACCTTTCAAAACACTTCTGGCTTCAGCATAGTGATTAGTCTGGGCACCCAAATCTTCACAATAAGCCAGCACAAGATTCTCGTTATGATCTCTAACCACACCACCAGAACCAGCAGGGCCAGGATTGCCTTTGGCCGCACCGTCAAAGTTTAATTTAATCCAGCCCACAAGGGGCTTGGTCCAAATAACATCCCCACGCTGAGACTTAGAAACACCATCAAGAATAGGGAAAAGGCCCAAACTTTGGAAGATCGTCGCTTCGCCGAGGAAGGCGGGGACGGGAACTAGGAACAACTTTAGAATTCTCAATGGCGAAGGATAAGGCTCTCTGAGCGACACGGGGAGGTACTCTAGGGACCTTGCCGAAGACTCGGAATTTCTCTCTAGCCAAATCGCCAAATGGAGTGGTGGAAAGAGGCCTCAAGAAGGAAGCAAAGTTTAGGATTCTTGAAAGGATTGGGCTATTAATGGAAAGCATCTCTAAGGGAGTGGGGAGAGAACCAGAGGATTTGAAAGGAAGACGGGGACGGTCCGAGGGACGAGAATGGGAAAAAGGACAGTGCAAAAATAAGTGGCCTGTCATCTCACAATCAGCAAAGCACAAGAAGCACTTGTTGGGAATAGCAAAACCCCTCTTATGGAGGTTGTCGATGGTTAAGGCTTTATTATGAAAGGCAATCCACGCAAAGTAATTAACTTTAGGAATAATACCCTTCCTCCAAATCACTTTCCACCGGTGATCCATGGCAATCTCGCAAGTAAGAAGGTCATAGGCGGTCTTGACAGAGAACAGACCATCCTCTGTGCCATGCCAGATGATTCTGTCATCTCTTCTAACAGATGGAATTAAAACAGACCGAAGAATATTAGACAAAAAATTCATTTCATTGTTAAAGCCGTCCAGGACTGGAAAATTCCACCGAGGGGGAAGAGAGCTCCGATCAATGAAGTCTGCAACCTTGAGTTGGGAATTTGGATCCACTTGAGCTTTCAGGCCAGCAAGGTCCGCTCTCAACTCGAGAGTTGCATCAGTAACCCACCTGTCCTTCCAAAAGAGAATGGAGTTGCCATCACCCAAAATCCAGCGAGCACCAGAGTTGATCAGAGAGCGGGCTTGAAGCACAGATTTCCAAAAGGCAGACGCTTCAGGAGGAATCCCGACATCAAAAAGAGAACTCGATCCAAGATACTTCCTCTTAACCAGCTTGACCCACTCTGCTGGGTCATTAGTCAGGATCTTCCAAGCATGCTTAGCGATCAAAGCAGTGTTCATGAGTCTTGATCTCCTCATTCCAATGCCACCTTGGTCCTTTCGCAAGCAAACCTTATCCCGAGCCACAAGAGGAATTCTGGATTTTTCTTCATTGCCAGACCACAGAAAGGTCCTCTGAATCTTTTCAATCTTGGAATGGACAAAAACAGGCAGCATGAACACAGACATGAAGTAAGTTGGGATTCCTTGGAGACAAGCTTTGGTAAGGGTGGCTTTCCCAGCTTGCGACAGGAATTTGCCTTTCCAAGTGCTCAGCTTTTTGTGAAGACGTTCCAGGATCATGTCCCACAAGCTTCCATTGGCCCGGCCATTACAAGCCAGAGGCAAACCCAGATAAGACGCAGGTAGGGAATCAATAGTGCATTCCAAAATTCGGCTATGCGGAGCTGCCTTCGCATAGGAGTGTTAATAAAATAAATTTTGCTTTTGATGTAATTGACTTTCTGTCCGGTAACCTTTTCATAATGGGAGAGGATTCGCTTGATGGATTTGGCTTGAGTGACGGATGCCCCAGTGGAGATGAGGGTGTCATCCACAAATTGTTGATGAGAGACAGGATCGACTCTAGAGGTGGGAAAAATGCCAGAGATCTTATTCTGACGAAGAGCCTCTTTCAAATACCAACTCAAAACCTCAGCCAAAGGATGAATAGAATAGGAGACAGAGGGTCACCTTGTTTGAGGCCTCTAGAACTTTGGAAATACCCAGCAGGGGATCCGTTGATTAGAACAGAAAATGAGGGAGTGGATATGCAATTACTAACAAGGTCAATCCATTGAGGGTGAAAACCGAACTTGAAGAGGACAGCACAGAGGAACCTCCTGTCAACTCTGTCAAAAGCTTTATTCATGTCCATCTTGAGGAAAAGAGCAACATTTTTGGAGCGATGAGCAGAATGGAGGGTTTCATGGATGGTGATGACACCATCGAGAATGTTTTTTCCTTTCACGGTGCTTCCCTGAGAAGGACCAACCAAGGAGGGAAGAAGGGACCTCAGACGGTTGGCTATGGACTTGGTTAAGATTTTATAAAAAACATTGCACAGGCTAATGGGACGATAATCAGAGAAACTTTTGCAGGCGGAAGACTTAGGGATGAGAGCAAGAAAGGTAGAATTTAGTTTTGGATGGATGGATCTGGAGGCTTGAATCTCCTAAATTGCTTCGCACACATCCGAACCCACAACATCCCACATAACTTGAAAAAAATGGGGGGGGAAACCGTCAGGCCTAGGGGCCTTGTTTGGTTGCATGGAGAACAAAGCTTCTTTAATCTCAGACATAGAAAAAGGCTCCAGAAGATTAGAGCTTACCTCGGGAGGAACTTTGACTGGGAAGTTATCCAACAGAGATTTCTGAACCTGGAGATCACTGTCGGGAGGAACACCGAGCAGATCCTGGAAGAAGTCAACCGCTTCACTTCGGATTTCCTCAATATCCTTGGTAACGCATCCATCCTTGCACACCACTTCCCTAATTTTGTTAGCCCCTCTGTGTTGCAAAGTTGACGCATGAAAAAACTTTGTATTGGAGTCTCCATTTCTCAACCAGAGGTCCCTATATTTCTTCCCTTGCAAGAATAGAATGATAATCCACCAAGAGCCTCCTTTCCTCCTCCCTGAGGCAATCGGTGTAACCTTCAAGCTCCATTCTCTCCTCCACCAATTTTAGGTTCATAGAAATGGACCTTTTGGACTCAAAAATGTTGTCGAACACCTCCTTGTTCCATGTTTTCAAATTCCTTTTGATTAACTTGAGTTTTAAGGCCACTCTCTTGGAAGCGGAACCTGCTACCTTCTGCTGCCACCAGGTCGTAACCAACCCTCTAAAGTCCTTGTGAGAAATCCACATGGACTCAAATCTGAAGGGGGTTTTAAAAATAGGCCCATCAACCGTCTCTAGGACAATAGGATTATGATCAGACCCAATCCTCGGTAAGGCCGAGAGAGTTGTCGCATCGAGTATGGGAATAGCCTCTTGGGATATGAAGAATCATGTCAAGCTTGACTTGAATAAGATTGCTCCCAATCCTCCTATTGCTCCAAGTGAAGGATGCCCCCTTGAGGTCAATGTCAAGCAAGTTATTGGTAGAAACAAAATCTCGAAAGTCTTCCAGACTGTGGCTAGAGTGGTCTGATCCTCCTTTATTTTCAGATGGGTGAAGAGGACAGTTGAAATCTCCCCCTAGAACCCAAGGGAAATTACAGAATGTTTCCCTCATCTGGGAAATAGCCTTCCACATTTCTGCTCTCTCCGAGATAGAGTTTGGGGCATACACATTAGACAGGATCCAAGAAAAGTTAATGGCTTTGGAATGAAACAAAACATTGATAATCTTCTTTGGAAGTTGAGAGAAGGCTGCCCTCAAAAATCTCTAGATCCCAAAGAATCATGAGACCGCCTGCCGTTCCCACCGTAGGACTGGAGAGGAATTTTGCCTTAGCCCAAATGACCTTAGCAGCTCTGGCATAAGAGATAGCATCGGTCTTAGTCTCTTGCAAAATTAGGATGGAAAGATTCATCCTCTTTCTGAGATCAGCCACCAATCTACGTTTGGCAGCTGTATTAAGCCCTCTCACATTCCATGAGAGGACTTTCATCTCAATAGTTTGATATTCTTCTTACCTCCCTTTCCTTGCTGGAGGGGAGGTTTTGGGACAGACGAGTCACCCATCTGGGAATCAGAATCATCCTAAAAAAGTAGTCGTTGAGTACCATTTGCAACATCTACCGTCGTCTCCTTGTCCTGCCTGTCTTTGTTGGGGGGACGACCTTGCTTCCTTTCGCTACCAAAATCAACACCTTGCTTTCGGCTTCTCGTATTACGAGGGCTAATATTACCAGACTGCTCACCCCTTCTTCCTAGTAGGTAATCTTCCAACACATTTTGGGACTCGGGGTGGTTATGGTCCAGGATTTTGGGTGAATCTGCCTGTGCGGTGATTGGTGGAAGGGACTGGTCCTTCTCCTCTTGTGGTCCAAGGTGAGGGCTTGCACCACATGGCTCAGAGACCATTTGGGGGGAGACTTCTTCCACCGGGTGGGAGGATTCGGGATGGTCCCTAGACGGGCCTAGAGAATCATGCCCTTTTGCAGCAGGGTGCTTTGTCTGACCTTCACCGTGTTCCAAGGGGTTGCTGGAATCCCGTTTCTTCATCCCTGGATTTTGAAGAGGACAGTTGGACTGGAGGTGCCCTTGAGAACTGCACAGGGGGCAGAAAGCCGGTCTGTTCTCATACACAATGGCTTGCTTGTGAAGAATGATATCTCCAGACCGGAGAGTGATGGATGATGGAAGGTCAGCCTCCAAATCTGCCAAAATGCAGAACCGAGCTTGAACAAATTTGGTTCGAGCTTTGGTGGGAGGGTCAATGGTAACCAACTCACCAATGGAGCGTGCAATTCCTCTGATTACATTTTCATGCCAACAAAGAGGGGGGAGACTCGGGAGTCTAACCCATATTGGAGCAATGTTGATATTTTGGGTCTCGGGGTTGAAGTCCATACCCCACTTCCTTAGAAAGAGACTTCTGCGACCTAGGAACCAGGGACCACCAGCTAGGATTTTACAGTAGTCCTCCTTTTTATTCAGTCTAATCACGAAAAAACCCCGAGATAAGGCCGCCAACTCCATGTGACCAGAGGTTCGCCATTTACCTGCCGCCCACTTGCGAATGGTCTCCATGTCGGGATAGCCGCCAATAAACTTATCGATGAGGGTAAATTTTTTGAATTCCACAAAGCTTGAAAGAATTTCTGTCGGGATGTCCAACTCGTCCCCGACAGGAAACAACTCCTTGGAGAGCAGACCGCTAAGGGTTTACGAAGGCTCTTTGCCGAGCGTACGACTTCTGAGGTCCACCTACCCATTTTTCTAGTAAATCCTTGTCATGACCTACATCCTCTTTAGTTGGAGAGGACTCCTTAGTGCCCCCGATCTCTGACTACCCTCCCTTTGCCCTGCTGTGCCCTTGGTTCAGTCTGTTGGCATTCCCATGCTCTCCTGCAGAAGCTTTCCCGCCCATTGTCATCTTGGCCGTCAAAACCCTAGCTCTCCAAAGACCAACTAGTGTTTTTCTTGTGTTGTTTTGAATACCTTGACTTCATCTATTTTCTTCAATCCATAGACAACTTTTACCCGCAACCTCGGTTGCCATTACTCTTAAATAAGTTTTCAATTTGTCATAAAACTATATTTGATTTATAAAATTTAAATAAAATCAATATAACTTTCATAAAATCTAATAATGTCCTTAAAATAAATAACAAAATTATAAATTTTATACTATCAACAAAAATAAAAAGTAGTTAACCATGATAATATTGCTAACTCAAATCTAAATAAAAATAAATAAATAATTAAAAATAATAATTAAAAAAAATACTTTAAACAATTAATGATATAAATGTCAATTGTCCAAGATTCTATGAAATGGCATTAGCTCAAGTGATTAAATTATGGATTTGAAATGAAAAACCAAATTTTAAATTTTGTTAGATTTATTAAAATGTCATGTGGGTTTATTTCAATTTCATATAATTAATTAAAAAAATTGTTAAAGTTCATTCCATTACTATCTTATAGTACAAACTAATAATAAATGTTAGCATTAAATACAAACATTTATATTGTTGCATTATATCTATAATTCCTTCTTGAATCTAACCTAAAAGTCCTTTAGTATTTAATGGATGTTGATGCTAATATTTATGTCCTTACACCACGTATAATATTTTTGTTCGGTGTTTGTCTTTAACATTGGTTAATTTTTGTGATGATCAAGGAAACCTATTTGATATCCAGGTCGTTTCAAAACCCATTGCTTTATCCTAAAAATTTGGTATATTACACAAAGGTTCAAATTCAAATAGCACCAAATAGGTTATATAACTTGATGTAACAAAGTTGATGTAAAAGAAAAAAGAAAACCCTTTCAAAACTTTGCTTTTAAGAAATAATTTTAATAATAATTGTTATATATAATTATTTTTATAAGCTAATTAAATTTTAAAATTTTAAATTATTAAAAAATAATCATTTTTTAATAATTTTTTTGTTTTTTTGGGATGACTTTGAACCTTTTTCTTAAAAAAACCAAACATATGTATAAATAAATATGTTAATTTTTTTATTGAATTTAATGGGAAAATGAGGTTAAACTATCACTAATTAATTAGCAAGGGAGAGAATATCATCCTATTTATCAATAATCCAAATAAAATGGCATCGTGACAAGAGGTCTAATGTTTTTCAAAAAAATTTCCTTGTTTCAAGTGACCCAACGTCTAAGGGTGTCTTATGCCTCCTTAAAAAACTAGCAGTGTGAAAAACATATGATTTAGTGATGAGTCTTACAAAAATTGAGAATTTATTTTTGTGGATTAATTGTAAATATACAATTTTAACAAATTCAAGCAAGGATTTGAAAGAATCATGGCATATCCTTGTTTCTCGTATTTATACTTAAAAACATTTAATAATTAAATAAAATTAATATATTTTTATAATTATATTAAATAAGTTAATAATTAATTATAATTAAATGTATAAATAAGTTTTTAAAATTAAATTATTAAATAATTTAATTTTAAAAACTAACTATTAAATAAGTTTTTAAATAATTTAATTATAAATAAGTTTTTAAAATTAAATTATTAAATAATTTTTAAAACTATTTAATAATATTAATTTTTTTATAATTCAAAAACTTAAATTTAAATTAAAAATATATATTTATGTAATAAACAAATTATTATAATACAATATTTAAAAATTTAAAGCCCCTACAATTGTTTACTAGTGAGCTTGGAAATATGTCCACAAGTCCCACTAGTGGGCATAATTACAACAATACAAAAGAAGGGGAGAAATAATTTTTTTGATTGGTAAAAAGGGTTTTGAAAGGGTCCCATAACCTTATACAATGCTTAGATCAAACCCAAAATCTTCGAAGAGAACAATAGAAAACAATAGGAACATCCTAAATCCCCTAGGGAGAGGCTACAACTGAGATACATAACCAAAAAGACCCTCACAAGGGTAGGAGAAATAACTATTTTCGTTTGTATTTATAAAAATCTTTTAATTTATATTTAAATATAAATGTTTTTCATACCAACCTTTGTAATTCGTGGGGTTTACTTGTTTAATATTATTATTAGAAAAGATATTATAAGTGGTTCCTCATTTTTCTTATATTACTTTGTAAAAAACAACTTGACCACGACATGGGGTTACCTTTTAAGGCCCATATTATTTAAAGGTGATGCCTATCCCCTAACATTCTTTAAGTCCTTGGCAAGCTCAACCTCAATCTGAGCTTTACCCTCTTGAACTCCTCTAGCAGTATTTTCTTCTTGTTTTGTTATTAGATTCATGGTTAACAAGTATTTCTAGTATTTGTTATTGCTCCATCTTCTTTTGTAGGAACTTAATAAGATTTGTCATCCTTTTATTGAAATCCTCAAATAAAGGGTTTTGGTTTTGATTCTTTTTGGAAAGGTTCAAGGTTCAAATAGCAACATGTGTGTGGACTTAACTATTGATGTAAGATTTGTCATCCTTTTATTGAAATCCTCTAATAAATGGTTTTGGCTTTTGCTCGGGAGGTCCAAGGTTCAAACCACAACATGTGGGTGTGTGTTAATCCCCTATTAATAAGCTTAGTTCTCAACCTTACAAAAAATCATGGTTAAAATAAAAATGTTCAACCCTAAACGTTGATAGTATAAATTTCTCACACTATCCAAATCAAAAAAAAAATATATATATATATATAAATATATATATATATATATATTTAATACTTTTATGAATTTAAGCAAATTATATTTACATTCTTTATTTATAAATATCTTAAAATTAAGTTATATAGTTTTGGTATAACTTAATAATTTATTAAAATATTATAATAAATTAATTTTCATTTTATATAATTAATTAAAAATTATCAAATCAAATCTTTTAGTATCTTATAATAAAAATTAATAATAAATTTTAATATTACTATATCATATTTATAACATCTTTAACATTTATTAGTCCCTGTGAAAATAAATAGAGTGTCTATTTGTAATCAATTTGTTATTTTTATTAACCAATTAAATTTTAAATTTATAAATTATTTAAAAAATAATAATTTATAAAAAATTAATTATTATTTTATTTAATTTTAAAGGAGAAGGTAAAACTATCACGTCATCATATTTATTAGCACATAAGAGAATATCCTCATATTTATTAACTGCCCAGATAAGATAACATCATTAAGGAGAGAGGTTTAATGTTTTGATAATACCCCTTGTAAATTTGTGTCCTCTTGTTTCAAGTGATCTAACTAGTGTTTTATGCCTACCCTAATAAATTGAGTTTGAAAACATTAAATAGTAACTAATGTATGATTAAATGATGAGTCTTACAAAGTCAAGCAAGTTTCCGAAAGAATCATGATATCCTTATGTCTTGTATTTATATTAAAAATTTATTAATTAATAAATAATTAAGATTGAATACCATTTTTTACAATTATATAAAATAAATTATTAATTAAAGTTATATATAAACAAAATAATATTTTAGATAATATTTATAATTATAATAATTAATTATAATTAAATATATAAGTTTTGGAAATTAAACTATTAAATAATATTTAAAATTATTTAATAATATTAAAAAAAATTAAATCTTAACAAAATATATTTGTATAATATATAAATTATTATTATTAAAGAGTTATACTTGCGTCCTTTTATCTTTGACAAACAACTCTCTCTTTTAAAGGTTGAGAGTTTATAAATAGGTTCAATTCTTATCTCAATTGAGTTGCTATAGCTAGATACTTCCATATTTTATAAAAGTTTCAATTCTTGATTTTTATATTTTGAATCTTCTTCAATTTTCTTTGCAAATACAAATATTCCAAAAGTAAGCATCTTTTTCCTTGGCATTTTTTTGTAGCAACCTTCACAATACCAAAATTCACCTCTAGTGTCTATGTATTGCATCTTAGTAGAGTAATATTTCCAAACTCTATGCTATCATAGTCTACTTTACTAGATCTAGACTACTAGTTTCCTTCCTTAAGCATAAGCAACGTCTACTTTACAAGATTTGGACTACTAATTTCTTTCCTGAAGCATAAGTACAACCACAATAATTGTAATAAATAGTTTGTTATAAAATACAACAAATATTACTAATGGAAAACATTAAAGCAAATCTTCTTAATCATTATATGATTAACTTCACTTCACAATCCTCTAACCATGGAAAAGAGAATTTAGCTTCACTTCCCAATCCTCCATTAAAACCCCTCTATTGGCTAGAATTTAACTTCACTTCACAATCCTCTATTAAAACCCCTCTATTGGCTAGCCTATGTGCATATTTGTTTTCTTGTTAGCTTAGCTAAACTTACTACTTCACAATCCTATAACCATGGAAAGTATTATTTAACTTCACTTCACAATCCTCTATTAAACCCCTCTATTGGCTAGCCTATGTGCACATTTGTTTCCTTCCCTTAACATATGTGTAAACCTGATTTATTCAAACATTGTAACAAGGTTTTTTATTTTCACAATGATCTCTTATATATTCCATGGAGCCTTTGCTTTCCTTAAAATTGCATCTATTACTATATAATAAACAAAATATTTTTTTGGTAAAAAGGATTAATAAATTCAATTAGTTGAAAATCAGATTACATATCCTACCTTTCCAGGATTGAAGGCTTTTAAGCCAAGTTTTAACATAGGATGTGGGGCTATTATCTCTCACATCTAATGTACTACAACTATCTATACCAAAAAAAAAGTAACCATGCAAAGTAAGTATATATAAATCTATATACAATAAGCAATACTAGCATCAATGGTAAGAAAGGAAAAAAGTGCTTCCCTGGTCTACTAAGGCCACCATATAGGAGGATATCCATAGCAAGTGAAGTCTCCTCGATCAAGAGCCCAGTTAGCCATTGCATTTGCCACCCTCTTTTGATCTCTAAAGATGTGTATGAACTCCACTACCTCAAAGCATTGTTGGGTCATATTTATTTGCTCAAGTATTCTTTGTATTTTTTTATCTTTATTATTTCTTTTTCCTGGTCCTTTTAAGTGGTTAATCATGATTTGAGAGTCTAATTCCACCTAAATTTTTCTCCACCCCAACTTTAGAGCCTCTTGTAATCTCCTTAGGATGGCATATCCCTCTTCCAAGTTATTGAATAAGATACCAAGGTTTTTTGTGAAGATAAAATCAAGGGCATTATTTGAAAGGTAGCCTATTCCCCCTATACTCACTCTTCCTAGATTTCCCCTTGAGGCTCCATCTGTATTAATCTTACCTAGTCCCTTTGGAGGAGGTTTCCAATTTCTAGTTATGATTACTTGTGCATGATTTGGGGTTACCTTTTTGTATGTGACCACTATTGGAGACACTTGTAATCTGGATATTATCTTAATCCACTTTTGTTTAGGATTATGGGGCTCTTTGAAAAGATATTGGATTGACTCCCTCATATTGGCTATGATCCTTTGCTAGACAAAGTGGTTGTCTTTGTGTTCCTCGTTGAAGATATAATTATTTATCTCCTTTCATAAATTCCATAGAAGGAGATTCATCCCCACCCAAAAAATCTATTAAGTGGGTTGGTCCATTTCCTCCTGTTTAGGCCACTCCCTCCAAAGTTGTTCGATAGAAGATATCTTAGACTAGTGAATGCCAAACAAATTTATCATTTGTTTCCATAGTTTAATGATGATGGGGTATTCTATAAAAATATGAGAGATCGTTTCCTCATTCTTCCAACACATCTCACATCTAAAAGGCCCATGCATCCCTCTTTTTATCAATTGTTCTCCTATTAGCACCCTTCTACGAAGTAGAAGCCAATTGAAGAATCTAACTTTGGGCCAAAGGTTTACACAAACTTACTTACACATGCACACATCACACTCCACGGTGGTTTGAACTTGGGTATTTCGAAATAAAACCCAAAGCCTTAAGCACATGAGTGTCCCACGAGGACTAAAATGTGGATTTGTAATGAATATTGGCAAGGAAGAAACCAAATTTTAAATCTTGTGAAATATTAGATAAGACTTATTTCAATTTTATACAATAAGTTTAAAAAATGTCAAATTAAATTTTTTATAAAATTTTAATATTAAAAACAAATATTTATCATGTTAGATTATATGTATAATTTCTTCTTGAAACTAATCTAAAAGTCTTTTAATATTTAGTACATGTTAATACCAATATTCATGTTCTTATATTATGGATGACCTCTTCTTTAATCTAAGTCCTTTCATATTTGTTATATTTTTATCTTTAACATTTATTAGTCCTTGTGAAGATCGAGAGAGTGTCTATTTGTAATTAATTTGTTTTTTATATATATTTAAATTAATTTGTTATTTTTATTAACTAGTTAAAATTTAAATTTATAAATTATTAAAATAAAATTAATTTTATAAAATTTAATTATTCTGATTACTTATCCAAAGCTTATAATATAGTGGATTGGCACTTCCTCGTCAAATTAATGAGGTAATTTGGCTTCTCTCAAGATTGGAAAAATTAGATTATGGGATGTATCTCTTCGGTGTCCTACTCAATTCTTATCAATGACTGTCCTTCACAATTGTTCCTAGCTTCCAAAAGTATTAGGTAGGGTGATCCCCTCTCCCCTTATCTATTCATCATTCTTGTTGAATTCTTGGGTAGGACTATGACCAAAAATAGAGAAAATGGAACTCTTGAGAGAGTTACCATTGCTCATGGAGCTAGGCCTATCTCTCATCTTCTGTTTGTTGGTGATTCTACTTTGTTAGGTAAAGCTACGATTAAGGAAACTTTTAGAATTAAACAAATCATCAGTTGTTTCTCTAATGCTACGAGGCAATTTATCAATGAAGATAAATCAAAAGTCATTTTCTTTCACTACTCTCCTAGACAGGAATCCATGGTTCTAGATAAATTAAGATATAAGAAGGCCTCCCTTACGATCACTTGTTTAGGCATTCCTATCAATATCCAAAGACAAAAAAATACTGGAATTGGTTGTTGGATAGAGTAAAGAGGAAAATTGGAATGTGGACCAATAGGTGGCTTTCATTTGGGGGTAAAATTACCTTGGTAAAATCAGTCCTTCAAGCTATACCTATTTATGTTTATGTTGTGTTGAATATCACAAAGGTATATCTTCAAGAACTAGATCAAATCAATCATCGGTTCCTCTAGAGTGGTACTAAGAAGAAAATAAAATGGGCCTTGGTGAAATGGGATACTTTATGCCTTCCCAAGCATGAAGGGGGGTTAGGATTTCGATCTGCTATTAAAAACAATAAGGCTTTAGCTACAAAGTTGTATTGGAGGATTTTGAATAACCCCAATGCTCTATGGGCCAAAAATCTTCGTGCTAAATATGTTGAAAACAAAAGTCCTAAAGACCTTGTTCACTATCAATTGCCTACTAGAGGTTCTCCCATTTTGGTGGTTCTTAGGACTGGTGAGGATTTCATAAAGAAGAATTTATTCTGGATCATTCATAATGGTCAACAAGCAATTTTTTTGATAGATTCTTGGGATAATCACCAATCTTTGATAACTCAGTTCCCTGATTGGAGGCCCTAGATGGAGGAGCTACACCAAGCTTACTAGATAAAGGTATCTAATTATTATCAATACTAGAATGGTAATTTAGAGGTCAGTAGATATTGGATCCCTATTGAGGATTAGCCTATTCAAATTTTAAGAAGGCAAAGGAAAGATATCCAATGCACTCTTCATATGAGATCTCTCTATTGGTCCCATGATAAGGATTGTTTTAGATGGAACAAGACCACTAAGGGTAAGTAAACAGTTGCTCAAGGTTATTTATCCTTATACCACAATAATCCCAACTAGTCCTATGATATTTTTTCTTACAAGAAAAAATCGTAATTTTATTTCAAGAATGAAAGAAAATTACACTTCTCAGGTGCCTTAGCACAAACAAAAACCCAGATAAAAACAAAAATTGGGAGTCAAGATATAATTACAATCGGGTAGATCAGAGAGGAAATAAACCCATATTCAAAATAACATGGGGATAATAAGGATAAATATCCTTATATATCAATACTTAATCATCCAAATAACCTCCATGTCCAAAACCTGGATAGATATCAGTGAAAAAGAAACCAACAGAAAGAAAGGAAACAGTTAAAAACTGCCATAAAGCTCTAATCAAATGAACAGGCCCATAGTACAAACCAGATCTAGCATAGGAACTAGGGGTATGATATGTGGGTGAAAGAAGAAACTCCATCCTTGTTCTCTTCCATTTGCAAGAAACCTTATGGAACCTGTTGTCCTTCTTTTGATAACTTATCTACTTCTTGATTTAATTCCCTATAAACATGAGTAAAAGAGATATTTTCAAAAAGGAAAATCACCTCCAGTAGTTCATCTCCCATTGGTCTAAGCAAATTATTTTTTAATTGAGTGGATCTATTCATCCAGTTGATGACTAGAGTAGAATCTCCAAAAATTTGTAATTTTTTCACATTTCTCTCCACAGCACACTTCATTAGCAATCTCAACGCCTGGAACTCAGCAAAATTGTTGGAACCTATCCCAATACCTGCTTTAAATTTGATATAGTGGGTATCTAAGAAGTATAGAATACCTCCTGCACTACTAAAATATGACTGTCTCTGACTAGCCCCATCAAAAAGAACCCCATGGTTGAGACTTTTCAATAAACAAATTACCTAATTGTCAAGGTTTCTTATGTTTGTTAGACCCTTTATTGATTGAGACCAAAGTCCTCACCTAAAAAATGACCTAAAATGGGGTATTAACTTTCCTTCAAAAATAGTTGCATTTCTTGCCAACCATATACCCCAACATATAAGACATGGTAAAGAAAGAAATTGTTTCAACTCTTTTTCAAAAACCACTATCTTAAGCATACCTCCACTGTTTCTCCTTCTCAAATATTTTGTACTCCAGTTATCTATTCAGCTTCTAACCAAACCTATTGAGAAAAAGGATATTTTATTAACAAATGTGTGATGTTTTCCTCCTCTGATCGACACAACATACAAATACTTGGACCTTGTCTACTTCTCCTATGTAAAAATTTCCAAGTCAAAGCCTTATTTCTCAAAGCTAACCACATGAAAATAATTATTTTTTTGTGCAAATAATTTCCAAATTTGCTTCCACCACCAAGTAGGTCCTTGAGGATGAGGGTCAAAACTTGCTTTGTAACCAAGTCTAGTCGTATATTGACCCCCAGATTTATTGTATGCCCAAGCAATAGTATCTGGTTCAGCTCTCAACTTGATATGACTCTTATTAAGACTATTAGTGTAAGACTTCCACAAAACAACCTACTCATCATAAAGACCCAAGACCTAAGCCTACTTCCAACCTTGGGTCCAAAGACTAGAAGAATCTGATTTCCCCACCTGATGAAGAAAGAAAAAACCTTTGTCTTGTAAAGAACTTATCATAGCTTCCAGCAATAAAATATTTTCTCCACAACCCAAAATAGAATCAGTCCCTATTCTGACTTGTTCACCATTGCCCACTTTCCAAGCCAAATATTTTCCAATCATAGGAAAGACTTGTACTAGTGCCTTCCATTGAATGGAAATATTTTTAATGCTTTTCTATGGACTTTTGATCCAATCTATAAAGGTCCCTGGACAAATATACTTTTGTTCAATAATCTTCTTCCATAATCCTTCTTTGGTCAAAATCCTCCATAAAATTTTTTTTGCTAGAGAAGAACCAAAAATATGAATATTTTTAAGACCCCAACCACCTTCCTCCTTTGGCCTAGCAATACTCTACCACTTAACTAAAGGAATGCCTTCATGTTCCTTGCATCCAATCCAAAGAAATATGAAGTAAAATTTTCTTATTTTCTCTAGAACTCCTTTAGGAATGAAGGCCAAGGAGTGTTAAAACACAGGAATTACCTCAAGAACCAACTTTACAAGTGTTAATCTCCCACCAATAGACAACCATCTATTACATCAATTGTTAATCCTAAATTCAATCTTCTCTAAAAGCCATCCCCAATATCTCTTCCTGTAAGTATTTGGCTTCAATACAAAACCCAGATACTTAAAGCCTTCCTAGAAATCTAAGAGATTAAAAGAAAAAAATCTAATTAGACCTTGTTCAATCTCTTGCTCTAGACCATTAAAGAAAATAGAGGATTTTTGAAAATTTATCTCCATGCCGGTAGCAATACTGTAAGTGTCCAGGATTTCCTTCAACTTTCTAGCTTCCCTTAAACTACCATTTGTGAACAACAAAATATCATCAAGAAATAATAAATGAGATAAATAAAGGACCCCACTTTAATCCCAATCAAGGATCCTGCCCTCTTTGCATCCAAAAGAGCTCTACTCAATTCTTCAGCAACTAGCAAAAAAGTAAAGGAGATAAAGGACATCCCTATCTTAATCCTCTCGAGGGTCTAAAGAATTTGGAAACTGATCCATTGATAAGAATAGTGAAAGATACATAAGAAATACATCCCATAATCCACTTTACTATCGGATAGCTAAAGCTCACATGTAAGAGCATCAATTTGAGATACAACCAGCTAGTTCTATCATAAGTTGTAGATAATTCTAGTTTAAGGACCATTGCAGGAAGATTTTTAGTTTTAATAGAGTGAAGGCCCTCTTGTGCAGCTCCTATGGCTTCAAAAATTTGTCTACCTGCTAAAAACCCAAACTGCTCCTAAGAAATAACTTCAGAGAAAATCTTCTTCAATCTAACAACCAGAATCTTTGCAATGATTTTATAGATACAGTTACACAATGAAATGGGTCTAAATTCATCAAAAGTTGTAGGCTTCTCCTTTTTTGAAATCAAAGCTAAAAAAGTGGAGTTAAAATCCCCCCAAACCTGACCACTCAACCTAACTTCCTCCATTACTCTAAGAAGATCCTCCTCAACTAGATCATAGAAAACTAGAAAAAACTCCACAGGCCATCCATCAGGCCCTAGAATTTTATCCTTTTTGAAATAAGTCAGGATAAATTTCAGTTCTTCCTTTGTGACCTCCTTCATAAGTAACTTATTGTCCTCCTCTCTCACAAAACTGAGGAAGAAAGTAGTTAACTTTAAAATTTCTCCAATATTGACTCTATCAGGTTCTCTATAGATTATTTGAAAATGTTTTACTCTCAAATCTGCTAGCTCAACAAAACTCCTAACGAGAGCCCCTTCTTCATTCTACATCTCCTAGATAGTGTTAACCTTCTTCCTGTGATTAGAAAAATTATGAAAAAACTTAGTATTTTCATCCCTTTTTTTTACCATACAACTCTACTTTTCATTGTCCATTTAGCTTCCCTCCACTCCAAGAATTTGTTCTTCTTAATTTCTAGTTCAAACAATCTTGTTTTCTCCTCCTCTTTAAACAAACCAACCTCATTATTTTTATGAATTTTTGAAATTTCCTTCTCCACCAACTTGAGATCTCTATCCATACTCTCCTTTTTAATTGCAATCCAAGATGACACAACTCCTTTTAATTTTTTTAAAAGTAACAACAAATTGAAAACTCGTTGATGACCTGGAACTTTGGTCATAACCAATTCATTCTTTTTTAATCAATTGTTGAAAATCTTCTTCCTCCAACCAAATTGGATTGAGCTTAAAAGGACTGGCAGGTTTTGCATCTTGAATTTCTAATTGAAGAAGTATGGGAGAATAATCTGAGCCACCTCCAGTCTCAATCCATGACCATTTTTTGTCTATTTCATTATATAATGACTTTGAGATCAAAAATCTATCCAACCTCTTTGAGATCCCAGCTTCCCCAACTCTATTATTTCTCCACGTAGGCATTAATTTTATTGGTTCCAAATCAATTAAACCAACTTCTTCAATATTATGCTTGAAGTATTCTGCAAGTCTATCAAGGCTTGCAGATTCTCCCTATAGACACCAAAATCTAGCCACTTGTCATCCACCCATGGTCTCCTACCACATTTATCCATTATTTATATATATATATATATATTTGTTTAATATATATTTAAATAATAATATTTTATATTATATATATATATATATATTTATATGAATTAATCCTAGTCATCCATCATAATCTAATCCTAGCCACTCATCCACATTAATCCATGCCACATGCCCAGATTTAATCTCCACCCTCCATCATGTTTTAATCTTGACCACACAAATTGTGTCGTTGAAACCCTAACATGCCCTAGGAGAGATTATAAAGAGGAGTTATTTTTATGACTCAACCCCTAAGTCTTATGCCCTGGAGTTTCTTAAATTTTTTAAGTCCTCAAGCATCCAAGCATTATTACTATTTCTATCTTCCCTCGCTCGATGTCGCCTCCACATTTGTTGCTGCCCACTTCGCATAAGCCCGATCTACTTCTACAACTTCTAATTCAGTCATCGAATGCCTCTTCGAGTTCCCAGAAGTACCTTTGGGTGCTTCCTACCATCATCGAGCATCTTTGGGCACTTCCCATCATCCTTGAGTGCCTCTAGGTGCCTCCTACCATCATCGAGCATCCATGGGCATTTACAGCCCTAGTTATGCAGTCTTGCTTCCCCTCAGGTGTCGCTAGGGCATCTGCACACCACTTTTTGCAACAACGACGAAGATCAGAAGACCACAAGTTAGCATGAGATAAGGTAAATAGTTGTGTATTTATTTAATTCCTGCATTATTGTTTTCAATATTATTCTGCAACATCTAGGGTTAGTAATCATATTTTTAGAGGGTCTCACGTAGTGGAGCCCTCACAAGTATTATTGACTATTTGTATGTTGTCTATTGTTTGCAGGTGCAGGGATCATATTATTGGTAGCTATTGAAGCTGGAGTGGTCTTGCATAGGATAGAAAAAATCCCACTCACCTCTGTTGGGATTAGATCAAATGTGAAGACACCACCACTATTTTTTTACTAGGATTTTGGAGAACCCTAGTGTATTGTAATCATTGTATCAAGCATAATAAGCTCTGTAACCCCCACATTTGGGGTACATTTTATTGTAACATTGAAGATCCATCGATGTTATAATAAAATTTTATTTCATTGTGCAATTTTATGTGTCACATTACTTATTTAATTTTTTAGTTCATTTTTTGGTGTTGTTCGATTTGTATTCACACTCCCCATACCTCACTTCCATTCATAGTAAAATTTAAGTCCCCACCAATGATAACTCTTTCATCTTTAACACATCTTTGGGAGAAAAAATCTTCTCAAAAAACCTATCTATTTTCATAGGGACCATAACAATTAATAACTGATAACCTCAAACCCAAGTCTTTAAAAAAAATTATGTCCACAAGCCTAAAACCATAAAGGAGGAATTAATTAAGGATACTGAGTTCTTCTAGCCAATCAAAACACCCCTAAATTTTTGGTAGCATCTAGAGCCAAGAACTCCCAGTCC
Source organism: Wollemia nobilis (assembly GCA_028583015.1). NCBI lineage: Eukaryota > Viridiplantae > Streptophyta > Pinopsida > Araucariales > Araucariaceae > Wollemia > Wollemia nobilis. The sequence goes on along the minus strand of JAQPPZ010001594.1, from coordinate 168,077 downwards.
CTAAGCAATTTTCTTAACCCTTCAATGAATTTTGTACCTGCCCCCATGGTTTCTTGTAGAAGGATAGCATTTGGATTATGAATTTCCACTAGCCTGGCTAAGGCAAGTCTTTTAGAGGGACTACCAAGACCTTGAATATTAAGGGAACAAGATCATTTAAACATCTGTTGTGGCTGATCCACAACACACCCCAAAATTGGGGACCCACTTTTTTTGCATGATTTCAAATATCTCCGTTAAAATCAAGAAAAAAGGGCAAAATTGCACAAGGATGAAAAGTGTCGGATATCGCAACATGTCGCGCCATCGCCAAAAAATGAAAATTGTCGCGATATCGCAACATGTCGCGCCATCGCTGCCAAAAAATGAAAAATGTCACGATATCATGACATGTCGTGCCATCGCTACCGGAGAATGAAAGTTGTTGCAATTTTGCGACGTATGGCGCTGCCACTGCTTGGGAATGAAAGTGTCACGATTTTGCGACGTATTGGTTGTAGGATTGGAAAGTGATTTGCGAGTTGCGCCGAAGGCGTACGGAGATGAAAAGTGTCACGATTTCGCGACATGTCATGATTTTGTGACATGTCGTGTTTTCATTGGGCATGATGGCAGACAAGGTTGTTGGCCGAAAAATGTCACGATTTCGCTACATGTCTCATTTTCGTTGTGCAGGCAGAGGAACAGAGTTGCATGCAGAAAAATTTCGTCACGATATCGTGACATGCTATTTTTGTCATGATTTACAAGGGGGCAGTTATGAAACATGCAGAAAGCATGAAACACGTGGCATACAGTTGTCAAGGTTACAGAAGCGTTACATATCAACAAAAAATATCGAACGTTTTGGGATCGAACATAAATTCAAAAGCAATGAAAAGGTGGGAATATGAAACGATGCATTCTGGGAGGTGAAACAAAGCGACGCAGGGTGAAACAGAGAGCCACACCAGTTAGTATAAAATCAGAAGCGCAGATTGATATAGGGGTGGGAAAATTGTTGCTAGCAGAGTTGCAGAGACAGGGGCCACAAGCCATTCTGGGCCTGCATTGGAGCATTTTCCTCCACTTGTTCTGGATTTGTTAAACCTGGAACATTCTATCATTGTAACTGAATATCCTTTTAATATAGAAATATAGAGAGTTGGCATCTCATTGATAAGAAAGAAGGAGTCATTTTTGCATGCATGATTTAATGTTTTATCTTTCCCTTTCATATTTCTAGGCTTCTAGGTGAAGTTTAATGCAAGTGTTCTTGGTTGTTTCACGCGAATGTTTAAATCTGAAATCGCAGTAAAAACCCTAGAAACCCGCACCTAGCTTATCTGGATTGTGTGAATGTGCAGATTCAATAGGTTAGGTTGCATGCAGAAAACCTCATTATCTTCGATTTTGTCGAATCGAGATGGTAGCATTCTGGACGTAGTTTAACTTATCTTCTTTGCATTTCTTTTATTTTCAATCCTTTATTTTATTTCTTGCATTTTTATTACCGTCATTTAAATAAATAACTGAAAATCCATCAAAGCTCAAGATCGAAATAGATTCATTTCTTAGATTTATTCACTTTGAGTCCATTGCAAATTCAAATTAAAATAAACTATAGTGCCCCTTGTTAACATCCACTTGCAACACTAAGGTATTCCCAGCATTTAAATTAAACAACATCATTGGTATACAAAGAGCTAGCATAACAGGAACCTTGGAGAAATTATTTGTTAAATTTCTTTGCAAGCAGAGGATTTTGGGACTCAGATCCTATTGGAGAGTGTGCTTTCACAACTGGGTGAAAACACCACTCAACAGATTGGCGCTAGAAGGAGGGCATGAAACGGTTTATTTCATTCGATTTTGTTAAGAAATTCATATACATTGTTCTAACGCTTTGATTGTTCATACAGGAATAATATGATTTGATTTGATTTAAAAATAAATAAATAAATAAAATAAATAAATAAATAAATAAAAAAAGAATTTTTTGAGTATTAAAGTTATATTCTTTAAGATTCACTAACGGCTATGTTTACACCGTGGATGACAGGTAGCCCATTGAATATACCGGGAGTTCAACATTATTTGCCCGTTGGTTTTGAGAGATGTCTTCCTCAATTTTTGTCTAATGGGACAAATACTGGAGAAGAACATATTCAAGCATTCAAATTTGTTGTGAATCACTTAACAAGTTGGTATGATGATGTTGCTTGTAAAATGTTCCTTTACACCTTGGACAAAGTGGCATATGATTGGTTTACAAGTCTGCCTTTAGGGTCTATCACTTCTTGGGCTCAACTAGAGGCAACATTTCTCAATCAATTCAACAAAAAGCAAGTTGACCCAATCCTCATGTATAATCAGTTGGCCTATATTAGAAAAGGACCAAGTGAAAATGTGAAGTCATTTTCTGAAAGGTTCTTTGGATTATATACGTAATTAGTGACATTTTATGTTCTTCAAGAAGAAGTGGCTCTCCAAATATACATCAATGCTCTTGACTCACCCATGTCCACATATTTGTGAGGGATGCCTCAAATCACATCTTTGTCACAAGCCTATACTCAAGCAATGGCAATTGAGCAACAATTGAGTTGTCAAAATTATGGTGTGGGTTTTGGATCATGTAATCTTCAATCATTTAATACCTCCTTTACCCACCCAATGATTTATCCACCTCAACCAAGTTCAAGTGTGAATCAATTTTAGAATCAACAATCATTCCCAAGCTTCAATCAATTTCAAAATCCTCAACCTACTATGCAAGATCAACCATCTTTCTTAAGTATGAATCAACTTCAAAATACTCATCTTGATTCAAAGGATGTTGCTAAAATCAATTTCAATGATTTTCATAAGAATATGATTTTAGGCAAGGGAGGAGTACTAGATCCAACTAGTATGGAAACATGTGAGATTGGAAACCCTTGACTCACCAAAAGATGAATTCTATGAGGATGAATCTGATTCGGATGACACATTGGATGACATTGTTGAAAGTAATGGCCTAGGAAATTCACACCTTCCAAATCATGTTAAACGTGAATCATGGGTTACACATGTGGATTATGATAGCTTATCATTTGAATGCAAGCAATAACCCAATTTTGGAAGTAATTGAACCATCTAAGGAAGGAGAAGATAAATTTGATGAGAAACATGTTGATGAATTAAAATATGATAAAGAAATAGTTGAGCATCACAATTTGATTTTGAAATATGATTGTTATGATTCTTGGGAAGAGTATGCTCACTCCAAACCTTCTAATGAAATTTGTGTGCCTATTGATATGAGGATAATACAATTGCCTTTCATATGAGGATATTACAAGTCCTATACAATCTGAGAATGTTTTGGAAGAAGGGTTGGAATCTCATCAAAGGTTGGAGAAGGATAATGATTCTACTACCATGGATGAAGAAGGAGAATCAATTGTTTTGTTCCCTTGGGGGCAAGAAATCAAAAATCTTGATCCACCTATTGTTTCTACAATGTCTATGCCATCTCAAAATGATGAAATTACAAAACCTAAGTGGTGTGGGTTGGATGCTATTGATGATCTTAATAAAAATATGGATTTTGGGGCAACTCAAGTCATTGATCGTGGAAAGGTGTCACGTGACACATATCTTGAAAAATTAGCTCTGTTTTGAAAAATATGGAGCATGTTTGATTGGGTGCTAACTTTGGTGTTTTTGAACAGGTATTGGATGATGAAGAAGACAACGAGAAAAAGAAAAGGCTACTAATACTCACAAGTATGATAAATTTTAATCATGATGGGTTGAGTATGGATGACAAGGGGAAATCTTACCTTTGGTAGTAGCTACAAAAATTTCAAGTGATAGGTTACATGATGTCCCTTTGGATGCTAACATCATTAATGAGGAAATGCCAAATTGTGTTGATGCTTGTCAAGTTTTGAATGATGTTGATTGCTTTAAAATCCTAGAAAATGATTTGAATTCAATATTTTTAGAAATAGGCTCTGTTTGCAACATCCACATTTGAAAAGGAAAGCCTACTTCTAAATCATGAATGGAATGATGAAACCTGCACTTTAAAGAATAGACAAGATAAAATTGAATACCAACCATTGTCTAATCAATTTGATTTGATTCTCACCTATGATGTTGGTAATAGAACTAAATCAAAGTGGAATGGTGAGCATGGCAAGTTGAAATTTGTTGCATTGCTTGGTTTGATCTATTGTTGTTGGATTCCTACAAAATTTGGCATGTGTATTGTGTCATATGTTTTTTGATATTTTCTAATCATGTTTGGGATCCGGAAAGTAATAGTCCAAGCTTGGCATCATCTTGTACAATAGTGTATATAATTTTTGGTTTTTTGGTGTGGGCTTTCAAGTTTTTGTTTTTGGGATTGTTTTTGGGTTTTGGTTTTGGTTTGTGTTTTTCAAGTTTTATTTTTGGATTCTTAGTTTAATCATGATTTAAGTTGTGTGTTTGATTTCAATTGACATGCTTTGTTTGTTTTTATAAAAAAAAAAAAAAAGAAAATTTTTTTGAGATGTCAACTTATGCTTAAGACTAGGAGAATATGAAACATTGGAATTGTCTTGTAAAAGCTCCACAAGTAACACAAACATTTTAAGTTATATCGTTTGAAACTTGTGATGCATGAAGTAGTCGGTTTTGTATGGCAAATATTTCATCTGCAATTCAAGAGATAATGCATTCATGTTACATCTCACTTTACATATACATTCCATCTAGTTGCATATGCATCTAGACAATCATTAAAGTGTGTCAAATCCTCTTAGGGTTGTGCATAATATAAATGTAAAAAATCCTAAGGTTGGAAAGAGCCTCATGATACTAGAACTAAGCACATCTTATACATTAAAAAGGATCTTGAGCAAAATGATCAAAACCTTACTTGGAAGAAAAGGTTGGGCGAAAGAAGTATTTCATGTCTATCCTATTATGCAACATGATCCTTAAAATAGTGGTTTTGACCACTTCCATAAAGCTTAAAGCCTAAAATCGAGTAGTAAGGATAGGGTTAAATCCTCATCGAACTTAGGTTGAGGATCCAATTCCCCAAAGCTTTGATTTGACCTACATGGAGTAGTAAGGATAGGGCATAAATTCTCATCTCGCTTAGGTTGAGAATCTGATTCCCCAAAGCTCTTATGTCTCATTTCATGATAAATCTTGGATTGAAGGATCGTACTACTTGTCCTCTCAAAGGATGGGTAGTCATCCCCAAGGTCTAAGCAATAAATTAATATTTTCCATTTTTATCCAAAGCTTGGATTGGAAGGATCGTACTACATGTCCCTAGCAAGGATGGGTAGTCATCCCAAGGTCCAAGAAGTAAAAAATTAATTTTTCCATCTCATATTATATTGGATTGGAAGGATTGTACTACTTGTCCTCTGCAAAGGATGGGTAGTCATCCCCAAGGTCCAAAGAAATGAAGGTAAATTTTGGATTATGGGGTTAGGTATGCCCATGCATGGCAACATGTCTTGTCTAAAAAACAAGACCATTGTTTGTCCAAAGGGTTAGACTAGCATGACCATTTCTTCCATAATTGGTTAAATTATTTTGCTCAAAGTGAGGTAATGAATTCTAAATTAGAATAGTAAGGATAGGGTTAAATTCCCATCTCGGTTAGGTTGGGAGTCTGATTCCCAAAGTTCTGATTTCATGTTCACTTGCACATGGGTTCAAGATAGTAGGGACTCATAACCAACTTTGGGATATAATAAAGAATATTAGTGGATCTAAGAGGGTTTGGTAATCTTGAATGTTTGTGCATGACACTAGAAAGTTTAGGCCTTTACAAGGGAAAATCTCTAAGCATAGTTATCGGTTACACAAATCATTCACAATCTCACATATGCACTCATGTAAAAGACAATGGAATGTTGATCAATTTCAAACGATAGGGAATGAAATACATTGCACACAGAGCTAATACTTGATGATTGATGATCATGTACTTGATTTTGGCATTTGTTTATATTGCTATGTGCTAACACATGTTTTCATGTTGTATACTTGTAGGGTTTCACTAAAATGCTCAAGAGCATGAGAGTGCCATTTGTTGTGGTGATCCACAACACACCCCAAAATTGGGGACCCACTTTTGCATGCTTCAAGAAGACTCTGACCGATGCTAAAAATCAAGAAAAAGGGCAAAATTGCACAAGGATGAAAAGTGTGCGATATCTGACATGTTGCCTTGAAAATGAAAATTGTCACGATATCGCGACATGTTGTGAAATGAAAATTGTGATATCGGACATGTGAAGAAATGTTTGAAAAGAATATAAAATGAGATTGGAGGTGAGGATGAAGGTGAAGAGGGGTGTGTATAAATAAAAGGATTGATGGGGTGGGAAATTGTTGTGGAGTTGTAGAGCGGGCAAGCCTTTGGGCTGCTGGGGTTTTCTCCACTTGTTTGGTTGTTATGGACTTTGTCTTGTAACTATTCCCTTAATACAAAACAGAGATTTGGCATCTCATTGATAAGAAAGAAGGAGTCATTTTTTCATGCATGATTTAATGTTTCATCTTTCCCTTTCAGATTTCTAGGCTTCTAGGTGAAGTTTAATGCAAGTGTTCTTGGTTGTTTCACGCGAATGTCTAAATCTGAAATCGCAGTAAAAAACCCCAGAAACCCACACCTAGCTTATCTGGATTGTGTGAATGTGCGATTCAATAGGTTAGGTTGCATGCCAGAAAACTTCATTATCTTCAGTTTTGTCGAATCGAGATGGTAGCATTCTGGACGTAGTTTAGCTTATCTTCTTTGCATTTCTTTTATTTTCAATCCTTTATTTTATTTCCTGCATTTTTATTACTGTCATTTAAATAAATAACTGAAAATCAATCAAAGCTCAAGATGAAAATAGATTCATTTCTTATTTATTCACTTTGAGTCCATTGCAAATTCAAATTAAAATAAACCATAGTGCCCCTTGTTAACATCCACTTGCAACACTACGGTATTCCCAGCTTTAAATTGAACAACATCATTGGTAAACAAAGAGCCCGCATAACAGGAACCTTGGAGAAATTATTCTGTTATAATTTCTTTGCAAGCAGAGGATTTTGGGACTCAGATCCTACCGGAGAGTGTGCTTTCACAACTGGGTGAAAACACAACTCAACAACATCTTAGAGGGGTTTTATCCCACTCTAAGGGCCCCTTTGATAGATTTTTGTTTGCCCTACTAAATTTCCCTCAAAGCCTTCTCTTGTGCATGAAATAAAAATGATTTCCTACCTAGTGAAGTAGTGGAATATTCCTTTATATGGTACAAACCTAACCCCAACCTTCCAACAACTACACAAGTTTTTAGCTCAAATTCCCTTTTCCTAGAATGCAACAAATATCTGCAAGAGGAACCTATCTCCAAACCATCCCCTGAAATAGATACCTCCCTAGAAGATTCACCTGATAGGCCACAAAGACTTCCCCTAATAGTAGAAATATTTGGATCACAATTCCTATTCAATATGTTTGAGGTTACTGGTCCATTGTCCAAAATCTCAAAAAATTCCTTGTCCCTAGGACTTCTCTTCGAAGATTCATATGGCAATGTACAAAAGTTCTTTATTATCTAAGTCCATATCATTCTCATATATTGGACAATAATTGTCATAAGGCTTAGATGTATGATCAATAAACTTAGCATTATTGGGTTCCAATCCTTTCATAGTTTTCTTTATGACTCTGTCTCCTTCTCTAACAACTTGTGAACAATGAAATTAAGACAAATCTAGGCCCAAAATTTCTTTCTTCTTCTCTAGAGTTTTGGTTCTAGGTTCAACAATATTATTTTTGTTTATTTGTGCCAAATCAGGGAGCACTATTGATCTTTGAAAAATAGGTATCTCTTGATTGTTGTTAGCTGACTTGAAATCCCCACTAATCATTTGTTTTCTCCTCCATACTTTTTGTGTGAAAGCTTGAGAACATTCCTTAGAAATATGTCCATAAACATGACAATGAACACATCTAAAGGGAATCTTCAAATAATCCAAGATTTTATTATGAACTGTATTCCCCACAACTATATCCATACAGTCTGGTAAACCTTCATTGATATCCATCTCAACCAAAACCCGAGCTACAGACCAAAAAACACTAAATTTGAAAGAAGTATCTATATCCAAGGTTTTACCTAATGAATCTCCAATCTCTTTCAAAGCTCTTTCTAACCATAACTCCATTGGGAGACCTGGAAGTTTTACCGAGATTGGTATTATCCTAGCAACTTTAGTTCTAGGATCAAAGCAAGATGTCCAAGTCTTCAAAGCCAAAAAAGAAGACCCCCAATACCAATGACCTCCTAGAATTTTTTGTGCATCTTCTTCATATCAAAAAATGAAACCTATCCATCCTCTAGAAAGTAAGTGAAAAATTGGCCCATATCCTAAAATTGGGACCCATACCTTTTGCAACCACTCATTTAGTGTATTATCAGCTATTTGACATCCATGAAACTTTCCAATGAGGGCCTTCCCCAAAAACTCCAAAACTTGTTTCATCCTCAAGTATTCCCCAAGTACCATTATGATCTTTGACCTTCTCTTTTTAACCACTTGTTGTGCCTTACGCACTTTAGTAACTGGAGTTGTAGACTGTGCTGATTGAAATTTTAGACCAACTCCACTTAGGACCTCCAAATCAAGACTTTTACCAATAAAACCTGAACCAAACAAAGGAAAATCTGTCTGATAAAGTGATTTTGGGTTGTTTGGAGCCTGCTCAAGTTTTTCTTCCCCGCAATAAAATGCTTGCTCATTCATTAAACCCATAACTTGAGTAGAGTGTTTTGATATAACTGAGAATGGGCAATTAATAGGACAACTGACCTAGTTTGAACCTTTTGACATAGACTCCCCTTTGTCCACTAAAGTCTGATTACCTGCAGTATTATTTTGATGACTCAAAAAACCCAAGGATCCCCACTTCTCAACTTCTAAGTCTTGTTCAAAAATGGGACCCTTGGACCTTAGAGTTGAAAAAATGTGTTGCCCCTCAAAGGGGTCCTCTGAGAATTCCAAACATTCCTCTTCATTATCCATCAAAAAATAAGAAACCAATTTTCCAAATTATACTTTTGCATGCTTTGAATCTAGAAAGTAAGTTGTCTAGCCTTCATTTTCTTCATATGAACAAATCTAAGCACATTTTTGTTTTAAAAAATGATGATACTTCTTGTGTCATTTTTTTTAAAGATATTAGTCAAGAACTGGATCCACCTTCATTTTATTCACATGAATAGATCTGAGCACATTCTAGTTTTAGTAAAAATAAAATATTGTCACTTCTTGTGTTTTTTACTTTTCTCTATGCTTCACTTGTAAACCCTAGCTTTATTGTGTGCACTCCACAGTTCTAGCCAAAAAAAATTCTTCAAATCACATGCATAGAAATATTCCTCCCTAGCAAAAAATCCTTTCACCCCTTCGAATTAATTCCTTTGTGCTTCACTTTGCAAACCCTAGCTTCATTGAATGCACTTCATGATTACAATCGATAAACTTCTTCCAAATTAAATTTAAATGTAAGAAAGATGAATGCTTACCTCCTTCATAGTTTGAGCTTTCATAAAAATTATAGATGGATCTTCAAATGTTACCGGGAAGTGATGATGATGGATCAACCACAACTTGGTGCGACAGTGGCAAAAACCTTCAAAAAACCCTCTCCTCCTTGAAAATCCTCTTACATCGCTGCTCAATTTTTTCTACAAAATCCTCTTACGTTGCTGCTCAATTTTTTCCACAAAACCACTAGATGTCACTGCTCAGATGTTTTCCATAGAAATCCTCTAACGCTGCTGCTCAAATTTTTCCACAAAAATCCTCTTACATTGCTGCTCAGTTTTTCCATAAAACCCTCAAATGTCGTTGCTCAGATGTTTTTCATAGAAACCCTCTAACACTGTTGCTCAAAATTTTCACAAAAATCCTCTTATATTGTTGCTCATTTTTTTCCACAAAACCCTCGGATGTCGTTGCTCAAATTTTTTCCACCACCAATCCTATGATATATTTACATAATTGTGGACTTAGAAGCTCTAGCCTAAGGTGATATTTTTTATTTTGATTTTATTGCATCAAAGGGTGCTCACTGGTGAGCAACTTATGAAACGTGGCTTTCATGGCCCGTTTAGATGTGAAACGTGTGGAAAGAATGTGGAAAATCTTAGCCATATTTTTATTGAGTGTCCCTTAGCCTTTGAGCTATGGAGGAGAATGGCTATCTTACTTGATTTACAGTGGTCTAATTTTTTTACTCTTGAACAAATTTAGAGGGATTGGCCTAGATAAGAGATTGTTGATCATTTTTTTGGGTAGTTAGTTTGGATGGGAACAACCATCCTTCCTTGGAATATCTGGAAGGAAAGAAACAACTGGATTTTCAAACAAGGAAGGAAGGATATTTACTATATTTGAAAAAATACCATTGCCAACTTAGATGAATCGATCCAACAACTCCTTAATCACCCCCAAGACTCCCACCAATGATGGGATCAAGTAATGTAAATATTGAAGATTAACTCTACTATTGGAAACCAATTTAAAGGAAATGTAAGTAATCAAAATATGGATAGAACAAGGAATTGACAACCTCCTAAGAATTTTGGAAAAGTCAATACAGATGGAGCCTTTAGGGAGAACCCTAGAAAAGCTAGTGTAGGAATTGGTAGACTTTTAGATGGTTCCATGGTTTTCACTTTTGCTAAGAATTTGGGTATCCTTTTCAATAACCTTGTTGAAGGGTATGGTATCCTTAAAGGCCTTCGAGAGGTTGCTAAGGTTGGATGGTAAAAGGTGTTGGTTGAATCCAACTTCCAAGTCATGATTAGTCTATTGAAGACTCCTTCTAAGAATCATAAGGTTGATTGGAGAATAAAAATAATTATTGAGAAGATTCAATTAATCCATATGGGATTTCTAAAAGTTGAATACAATCATGTTGTGAAAGAATAAAACATGATTGTTGATGCATTAGCTAATTGGATGTTGGACAAAGGTGATCTCACTTGCTACGGTCACCCTCTCAAACGGTGGGCTTCACAAATCAGGGATGCTCTTCTATCTATCCTTTCTTCTCTGGTACTAGATGTACCTAGTTTTGTATTAGCTTCTCTTTGGTTCAGTCAGGGTATTTCAGTTTCCCAGCTCAATAAGTAAATTCTTATGTTTCCTCTGTTGAATATTTGGTTAAAAATCCTTTTGGCCTAGAAAGGTTGAAGACGTAATATATTTTTTCCATCAATTTAATTTTTTGTTGTGTTTAAAATTAAAAAATAATTATTCTATTTATTTAATTTAATGGGAGAATGACGTAAAACTATCACGTCATCACATTTACTAGCAAATAAGAAAAAATCATCATATTTATTAACCACCCAGATAAGATGACATCATTAACAAGAGGTTTAATGTTTTGATAATACCACCCTTTCAAATTTTTATCCTCTTGCTTCAAGTGACCCAATGTCTCATAGTGTTCTATTCCTGTCTAAAATAAAGGGAGTGTAAAAACCTTACACATTAAATAGTAACTGATGTATTATTTAATGACAAGTCTTACAAAAATCAAGGGGATTTTTTTCCTTATACTAATTGTAAATAAATAATGTTAACAAATTCAAACAAGGATCCGAAAGAATCATGGCATATCCTTGTGTCTCACATTTATATTAAAAATTTATTAATTAATGATTAATTAATATTTAATACTATATTTTATAATTATATAAAATTAGTTAATAATTATTAATTAAAGTTATACATAAACAAGTCTGAGTTGTAGACCAATTGGTTTCACCAAACCCCTTAAGAGGGACGAAGGTCCAAGGTTCAAATATTGGGCCTCATCGGACTTAATGTGTGTCCCTTTCCTAGTGCTTTTAGCAGTGTAAAAGGTTTTAAATGATTGTGGTATGGTGGTTATAGGGGAAGACTATGTGAAGAACTATGTGGCGGCTTTTGGGGTGGACAACGTAGAATATTGTGGCAGTCATAAAAATTGGATAGTCTGCTCGGATTCGTGGTGGCTACTGATTCCACCATGTAAATTCAAAAAAAATAAAAGTTGTACATAAACGTAATAACTCTCCTTTCCTTAATACTTTAATTAAGATTGAATCCTATCCTTGTATCAAGTTTTTTGCGGGGTTTTTTGTTGTTGTTGTTATTACTATTGGTCCTTGAGATGGCCATAGATAAGGGTCATATTGTCATGACCCTCCCTAGCTGACTTTAAGGCACAAGAAAACAATGTATTAACCGAAGATGTGGTGATACTTAGTTTGAACAATTGAACCAGCTATGTGATGTTTAGTTGATTTATGAGGGCATGTTATTGCTAACATATTGCCAAGTGTGCAGGATCAGGTACACTCGTAGGTGGAACAGGCAGAGTTACCCACCAGAGACGAGGGTACCAAAGATCAGGGGAAATGATGATTAAGGTACTCGAAGGTAACATGGATAGATACCTTCATATAGGCATGCATTGATGGAAGGGATAATCATCAATAGTCGATCACCTGGAGCTTTAGTTGATAGCCTAGTAGCTATCGTAAAATCTCTGGCTAAGATGGGTGATTGAATTGATGGAAAGACTCCCTCTTTGGTTAATTGTATAAATGTGTTTGCTTTCTACTGCATCATAACTTGAGTAGTTTGATGATTTAGCTCCTATATAAGAACCACTACAAGATGATTATATATGCATAAGATTAATTGTCATATTAAAAAATGAAAACAAAGCATCCTCCTTGTGAAAGAGAACAAATTAAGTTATATGCTGAATTTAGATGCTTTTAAATTAATTAATGGAGTTTAGGAAAATAATGATTGGCTCATTAGAGCTCATTTGTAAACTTCATTTGCAATTAATTAAGGAGTTTTCATTTTAATTAATTAAAAATAGATATTTTAATTAATAGTGGTTATGATTCATTAGAGATTAATTAAAAGTGATTATTTTAATGATAAGAGAAAATTCATTAAAAAAGTTTTAATTAATTAAGAATAAATTGAAAGAGGATCTTTCATTTAAATAAAATAATAATAGATATATTATAATATATTATAAATATCTTATATTATAATATATTATAAATATATTTATTATTTTAAAATAATATGTCATGATCCCACATTCCTACATGGTGCAACCTAAGGAAAGGCCTACGATGCTTAAACTTGCCAAAGAAGGAAAATATGGGAGGAATGCACAAGGGATAGGGGACGGGCATTGATGGAAAGGTGGTGGTGCAAGCTTCGAGAGGGTGGCGGATGGACCACCAAGGTGAGGGGGCATGTAAGGAAGAGGTAGAATGAAAGGAGGGGAAGAAAAAATGTAAGGGAAGAATAGAGGAAGTGAGGGGGAAGGTAGAGGAAAGGAAGCACACCAGGAGCCAAAAGGGAGGCAACAGACTTCATCGGACATCTATCTCAGTGAAACCATAGGTTGGGTTATTCTAAGCTAAGCTTTGGTTTTAATTAAATGTGTTTTTAGTGAAGCCATTCTTGCCTTGGAAGCGTTGTGTGTTGTACCTTCATTTGGAACCACCTTGAGTGGGAGAATTGTGTGTTTTAGTGAAGCCATTCTTGCCTTGGAAGCGTTGTGCATTGTACCTTCATTTGGAACCACCTTGAGTGGGAGAACTGTGTTTTTAGTGAAGCCATTCTTGCCTTGGAAGCATTGTGCGTTGTACCTTTGTTTGGAACCACCTTGAGTGGGAGAACTATGTGTTTTAGTGAAGCCATTCTTGCCTTGGAAGATGTGTTGTACCTTCGTTTGGAACCACCTTGAGGGGAGTATGTTTAGTGAAGCATTTTGAAGTGTTTGTACTTATTTGGAACCACCTTGAGTGGGAGAACTGTGTTTTAGTGAAGCCATTCTTGCTTGGAAGTATTGTGATGTACTTATTTGGAACCACTGAGGGGAGAATGGTTTTAGTGAAGCCATTCTTGCTTGGAAGTGTTGTGCATTGTACCTACATTGGGAACTTCAATACTAGTGGGAGAGGTGTGTTGTTGGTAAGGCCACTCCATGTTGCGTTTGAGTCAGAAACCCCTGGCACCATGAGAGGGCACCATGTTTAACCAGTGTTGCAGAGAGCGACGTCAAATGCTTTGTTTGCCTTAGAACAGCGTTCGACAAGTAAGCGTAGTGTTCGACAAAGGAAAACCCCTAGGTTTTAGGGAGTGCAGGTTGAGAAAACTAGTCAGCATCAGTAGAACGTCCCTAGTTTTAGTGGACGTTGGGTTCGCCATGGATGTTTGGTGTGCCTTGTATGGCGTTAGCACTAACTATAGATTTGCTACGTAAAAGAGCCATAGTTTACGAAAGGTTTTAGATCATGGTTTTAAATAAAAAGAAGGGCCTTTGATTTATATATATGACATATATTAGGACCTTTGATTTATATGTGAAATATATATTAAGATTTAATTAAATGGACCTTTGATGTATATGTGAAACATATATTAGGACCTTTGATTTATATGTGAAACATATATTAGGATTTAATTAAATGGACCTTTGATTTATATGTGAAACATATATTAGGATTTAATTAAATGGACCTTTGATTTATATGTGAAACATATATTAGGATTTAATTAAATGGACCTTTGATTTATATGTGAAACATATATTAGGATTTAATTAAATGGACCTTTGATTTATATGTGAAACATATATTAGGATTTAATTAAATGGACCTTTGATTTATATGTGAAACATATATTAGGATTTAATTAAATGGACCTTTGATTTATATGTGAAATATATAGTAGGTTTTAATTAAATGGACCTTTGATTTATATGAGAAACATATATTATGGACCTTTGATTTATATGTGAAACATATAGTAGGTTTTAATTAAATGGACCTTTGATTTATATGAGACATATAATGGGTTTTATTTAAAGGAACCTTTGATTTATATGGGATATGTAAATGTTAGGTTTTGATTGAAAAGGAACCTTTGATCTTAGGGAAATATATGGAAGGTTTATTTAAAGAGAACCCTTGGATTAATGTTGATTATCTTAGGAGTTTTTAAATAGAATGAAATGTGGATTTATTCTTTAAGTTGAAGTTATGGGGCTTTGGTTTAGGGAATGAAGGAATGATTGTTCTAAAGGTTAAGGGTATGGGACTTTAATGCTTTAGGACATGAATGAAATGAAATTAAGTTAGACCTTAATCTAAGTGATAGCATGTTTGGATGACTCTCCAAGGGGATTTGGTGGAGGTGAAAATAAAAGTAAGGTTTCTTTTATGATGTCCATTATGCATTAGATGGTTAGAGACTTAATGGAATATTGTATAGTTGCAATTTGGCATAGTAGATGAATAGATGCATTTAAAGGTATGCCTATCCTGAACCATGAGTATCCTGATCCCCTACTACCCTCAAAGAACCAAAGGGAAGCAAGGAGAAGCAAGGAATCGAATGGAAACAAAGAATAGGTATGGCATCTTACGTTGATTTACTTATGTTCCATAGATTAGAATTGTGGGGAGATATCCCCAATATAGTTAATGTGATACCTTTGAGTAGGAAAGGCTTATTATGCAAGTAATGTTGAGTTAATCATTATTGGGTTATTGAAAGTAATTTTACTATATGTCTGTATTTGATTATGCCATGTATTAGATTCTATTTTAGAGTTAATCTTGCTTCATTTTCTCTATTATTGTTTGATTGTTTTATGATGTGGTAGCATAGATGTATTATCGTTGATTGCTTGATGATAGGGAATCTAGTGTAGAGTTCTAGGGTGAACTCAGAGGTAACCTAAGGGAATTGAGACCCCCTTAGGGTGAACATAGGAGGACCTAAGGGAATTGAGACCCCCTTAGGGAGATAGAGGACTAAGTAGGAAGAGATTACATCTGAGTTAAGATAGCTCATCATGGAGACGAGATGGATAGCTTAACTCATGGTACTCATAGCATACCTACACATAAGGATTTGTGTATGGTATGGAGATGCGTGTACACCTTCGATGGATAGAGGGTGATAAGTCTAGCTCATCAAGGATGATGAAATAGATGGACTTATCCATAGTAACACATTATACGCCTACACAGATGGATTTGTGCTAGGGTAATTCATGAGATGTAACTTCCAGGGAAACTTAGGAGAATGAAACTTTAGGTTTTGCTAGTGGATTAGGGGTTCATGAAGGGTTCATGTACCTCTCTCCTTAGTGAAAAAAAATTTTTCTATTTTTGTATTTTTTTGTTTGTGTGTTTTTGGGTCATTACATTTGGTATCAGAGCTCTAGGTACGAGGGTATAGAGCTTCTATGTGTGCTAAAGGGAAATTATATGCATCCAATGAAGGCTCGCTTATGGCATAGGCTAAAGCTGGGATGATCTAGGATACCCCAATTGCTAGAATCTAATGAGAATTAGCCCAAGGGAGCATGGAGTGTCAGGATGCCTTAGTATGGGCTTTGGTATCGGTGATGCATCCCAACCCAGGGTATTGCCCTAGTTAGGTTGATGATGCATATAGCAATAGAACTCTGTATTATGGCTTGATTAGAGATACAACTTAAGATGAAACTATAATCTAATCCCCTTGCTTGGATGGAATCAGGTTAAGATGCCACCTAAGACTAGAAGAGGGAGGCCTACACCTAGACAAACTTGAAAAAGTGATGTTGGAGAAGAAAACTAGGATGAGGAACCAACCAACCCCAATAGGGAGGTAGAAGACCTCATCGCTATGGTCGCTGCTATGCAGGATCAGATAAGATAGTTGCTCAAAATGGCTGCAAATCAGAATTCACAAGTTTGAGGCTCAGAGGTTGGCCTAGATAGTGGACTAACTGTAGAACAAGTACAAGCTAGAGCCTTAGCAAAAAAGGAAATAGCTAGGGACATGAAAAACATTAGTATCTCAAAGTTTTATGGAGAAGGTGATGGGGATGCAGCGGAAGCATGGCTGAGAGAGGCAGAGGTTCATTTTATGGTAAAAGGTTACTCATATGGAACCCGGACACTATGGGCTATGATTAACCTAGAAGGAGCTGCTCTGGAGTGGTGGGAAACCCACTATGAGGAAACCAATATTGAACCCATTGATACTCCATGGGAAGAATTTATAAACATCTTCAAAAAGAGATTTCTAATAGAGCATTTCTATGCCCTAAAATTTGAAGAATTTGCTAGTCTTAGACAAGGAACCAACATAGTAGAAGTGTACTATAAGAAGCTGGTAAGACTATTCAAATATGTACCTATTTATAATGAGAAAATGTGAGTTCATAAGTTCATCCTTGGATTGGAATCTAGGTTAAGGCACGATGTGGAGATGCAGGAGCCCAAATCACTGCAAAAGGTATATGACTTAGCAAAGAAAGTGGAGTCACACTTCTGTTATAAGTATGCCGCTCTACCCGAGCAAGCGCGACAAGAACTAAAGAAGAGGAATAGTAATGGGTTTGTAAAATGGGAGGCTGAGCAAGAGCGAAAATCCAAGAATCCCCAAAATCCTGAGAAGAAACCCTATGGGAATCAGAATAAGTTCAAGAAGAACTTTTGTAAGAAGGATAACAAGCCCAATGATACGAAACCTCAGCCACAAAAGTCGCATACTTCAACTCCAACAGTTAAGAATGGGAATGAGAAGCCTAAGAAATAGCAAGGACCCAAGGAAGGGTGCTACAATTGTCGAGGACCTCATTACTATAATCAGTGTCCATATCGAGCAGGGACTAGCTCAGCTAGTGCAAAAGGGAAGGAACTGGAACATCGGATCTATGCCACAATCGAGAAGCAGAAGCTAGAGGGACAAGCCACCCCATTACTTGTGAAAGGTAAGGTTTTCAATAAGCAAGTAAACATTTTAATAGATAGTGGAGCCACTGACAATTTTATTTCATCTAGTCTAGCAAGGATTATGTCGAAAAGGCCTAGGTATTTGGCTCAAGGGTGGAAGGTAGAGTACGGTTCTAGGTAAACCTACTCGGTAAACCAATGTTACCCTATGGCAGAAGTTACTTTATCTGAAGGGACTATAGAATGTTGTTTATATGTAGCTCCCCTACATGCCTTTGATGTGATTCTCGGGATGGATTGGCTATAGGCTCATAAAGCCTTAGTCAATTTCCAAGACCGTTGGATTGAGTATTCAGAGAAAGGTAGAGAAAGACTAAGAGTTCATAGCGATCAAGGGGCTTTTGAACCTCAAATGTTGTCCGCTATGCAAGTGAAAAAGGCCCTAAAGAGAGGAGGGATAGTGTATGTGGTAAAACTCAATGAGGTGGGGGACCAAGAGAAAGGAGAAATACTAGGACAACATCCAATCCTACAGGATTTTTAGGATGTATTTCTAGAGGACCTACCTGGATTACCTCCTGTACGGGAATTCAATTTTACAATTGAACTTATGATGAGAACTGAACCTATTCATAGATCCTCGTATAGAATGAATCCTACTAAAATGCATGAACTGAAGGTTCAATTGCAAGGGTTATTGGAGAAGGGTTTGATAAAACCAAGTGTGTCACCATGGGGTGCACCGGTTCTATTCATGAAAAAGAAGGATGGTTCACTAAGACTGTGTATTGATTACATAATGCTAAATAAGGCTACAATCAAGAATCGATATCCTTTACCTAGGATCAAAGATTTATTCGATCAACTGAAGGATGCCAAGGTGTTTACCAAAATTGATCTGAGGTCAGGGTATCACCAGTTGAGAATTCATGAGGAAGATACTCACAAAATGACATTTAAGACTAGGTATGGGCATTATGAGTTTACGGTTCTACCCTTTGGGCTGACTAATGCCCCAACCACTTTCATGAACCTAATGAACAACGTGTTCCAGAGATATTTGGACCAATTTGTTCTAGTATTCTTGGATGATATCCTTATATACTCTCGAGATAAAGAAGAGCATGATAAGCATCTTAGGATCATGTTGGAATTGTTGAGAAAGAATCAACTTTATGGAAATCTGGCTAAGAGTGAATTCTATGTTCCAGAGGTAAGATACCTCGGACACGTTATATCAGCAAAAGGGATTGTTGTGGATCCAAAAAAGATAGAGGCTATTCTGAATTGGCCACCCCAACTAATGTCACTGAAGTGCAAAGTTTCATGGGGTTAACGGGCTATTATAGATGTTATATAAAGGACTATTCCAAGATTGTTGGACCCATAATGAACCTTCAGAAGAAAGGGAAAGAATTCAAGTGGTCAGAGAAGTGTGAAACTACCTTTGAGCTATTAAAGCATAAGCTTACTACTGCATCGGTACTAAAGGTTCTCGATCCTCAAGGGGACTTTTTAGTGTGCACAGATGCATCAATAGATGGGTTGGGTGGGGTACTCTCACAAGAGGATTTAGTAGTGGCATATACTTCAAGGAAGCTTAAAAAGCATGAAGTTAATTATGCTACGCATGATTTGGAGCTGGCTGTAGTGGTGCACGCTCTAAAGGTTTGGCGCCACTACTTGGTGGGAAGGCCCTTTGAATTGAAAATAGACCATCAGAGTCTACGGTATATATTCACCCAACCAATACTTAATGCAAGGTAGAGAAGATGGGTAGAATTCCTCATTGAGTATGATTTCGAGATTGAGTACATAAAAGGAAAGGAGAACAAAGTGGTTGATGCTTTAAGTAGAAGGAGATATATAGTAGCCATCACTAGAGCTCACATGGATCTGATGGATCAAGTGAGATAGAGGTAATCTCAGGATGAGTATTGCCAGGGGATTCGATTCAATATGGATAGAGATCCTGAAGGAAATAAGGAGTTTAGTGTGAAATATGACTTTCTGTGCTATAAGGGAAGGGTCATTATACCAAAGATAGGTGATTTGAGGAACTTGATAATGCAAGAAGCTCATAGATCTCCTTATTCTGCTCATCCGAGAGGGACCAAAATGTGAGAAAACATGAAAAGAGCCTTCTTTTGGGTAGGAATGAAGAAGGATATCACATATTTTGTTGCTCGATGCCTCGAATGTCAGAAGGTTAAGGTAGAATGCCAACATCCCATAGGAAAACTTCATCTGCATGAGGTACCTACGCAAAAATGGTAGGTCATATCCATGGATTTTATTGTGGGTGTTGACTCCCAAAAGGATAGTCCCCCTTTTGGGAGCCTAACTCACTTTTCCTATGGGGCGCACAAGGTGGTGCACCCCAATTTAGCCTAGTGCACTTCATCCCTATGGAGCACATTCAAAGCCCCCCCGGGTGCACAAGATTGTGCATCCCAAGTCCACCTTTCATGCTTCAAATAGTGGAGCACACAAGGACTCCATTGGGTGCACAAGGTTGTGCGCCTACCTCTAGCCCATGTGCCCCATTGGGGAATGGGGTACATAATATCCCCTAGGGATGCACAAGGTTGTGTGCCTCACCAAAGGTCTATGTGCTCCATGGGGAGGTGGAGTGCACAAAATTCTAGAGGGGTGCACAAGGTCATGCACCCCATCAAAGCCCATGCACTCTAAAGGGTGGAGCATGCATCGACCCAAGAAGGATGCACCACCTGATGCACCCCAAAGAAGTTGTGTGCCCCACCCTTTGGAGTGCATAAAGTCCCCATGGGTGCACTTCATTGTGCACCCGTCTCTCCCTTGCATGCTCCATTACTATGGAGCACATGCAAATCTCTTTGAGTGCACAAGTTGTGTACTCCTCTTCAATCCAATGCACTCCACTCTCAAAGTGGGGTGCACAATCTTTACTAGGGCACACAAGGTTGTGTGCCCCATCCTGAGTCCATGTGCCCCCCTCATCAAGGTGTGCAAGTGTCCAAGTTGAGTGCACAATGTAGTGCACCTACCTCGAGTTGTGTGCTCCACTACGGTGGAGTGTACAAAGTCCTTATGGGTGCATAGGTTGTGTGCCCTACAAATTCTAGTGCACCCCACTCCCTTGGGATGCACAAAGGTCAAGCGAGCGCACAAACTTGTGCACTCACCTTGAGGACCATGCACTCCACTCCCTAATGGAGCACATGATCATTAAAGCTAGTGCACTCCATGTGCACATCTACTTGTGTTCTATCTACCCCAATCCTGAGCCACCATGTGTCCGATCTGTTGCCACTAGCTATAATTACACCCCATTGGTACCTTGAGTCGATAAAGTGATGTTCGATGTGGCATGCCCAACCAACTAGAGACCTCCATCACACAAAAAAAGTGCATGCACCCCATCTACTCGAAATTAATGTACATGTTTTAAAATAAGGTGGTGGACCTGCTTTGCACCATTTACGCATGCAGAATTATTTGTCAATGAGGTCGAATGTAGAGTGAAGAGCGAAGAGCAGAAAAGGAAGGGGAGATTACAACTTCACTATTCAAATTATATGGCATCCACTAGTTCCTCTACTCCTAAGACATCCATTTTTCTATAGAGAATCGACAAGATTACTAGGGTGTGGTCCATTGCAAAGAAGCCAGGGAGGGCGCAAAACCATAAGGCATTTGATAATATTCCAGATACTAGCAGGGATATCACTGAGGAATAGCAAAAGTAGAAGGGGTTACAATTTATGCATTCAACCCCATGGAAGAGGATAACCAGGGCCATTTGACACTCCTAAGAAGCTACTATGCACGGGCTTATCAAGACAATACCAATCATGCTTCTCGTGTGTAACAAATGGGATACTAATCTATGTCGATTAACCTTCCCAAGGGTATACCAATCTTCTGACATGTTAGCATGGCTCGCGATCTCCTATGACTCCAGAGCGTGCATAATTCATAATTACAAAGGTCAGGTAGTGGTCTGGGTGTCAGCCGATAGAATTTGATAGGTCTTTGGCCTAGCCACTATGTCTATGGTGGTGGACTTCAAGACATTGTCTCTCCAGGCCAATTATATGCTAAATACCACGTTTCCCCAGTCACTATTGAAGAAAGGGAGAAATGGGATTTTTCCATAAAAAATTTGTCCTGGTGTAGGACTACGCAATGATCAACTGCATTGGGGGTGAAAGACCTAGAACCAATCATGAAGGAGATGATTTTTTGATCCTCTAGTGCAATAGAACTGACAAGACCCCTCTTTACCAGTGGGAGGATATCATCAGTGATAAGCTAGATGAAGAACTACAGTTGTTATAGGAAACCATATTGATCGATAAGGAGGAGATGTCCCCTTCTCTTATTATTTTATTTTTTTTTATTTTTGCGAGGAGTAGACCAACTATGAGTTATGTGCATCCAAGAGGGATGCTCTAGTTATACAACCTTCTTAGAAGGTCCTCACTGGTGCACTTGTTAGTGGGAACTTTCTATAGAATTGGTAGGGTTAGGAATTTTACATAGCAAAGGTAGGAGACTACTTCTACGTGGAGGAGTTTTCCTACATTAGGATATACGGGTCGAATCTACCCCCAAAGGTGCTCCCACTGCACTTCCCAACTTCCATTTCCATCCTAGATATCACTCAGAAGATTGTTGAGGAGGTTAAAATCAGATATTTAAGGAAGAAAGGACCAGTGAAATGGCTGCACATTCCCTACTCAATGGGCCATTACACTTATCTTGGCCACTTTTTCATGTTGTGGGCTATCTAGAATATGGACACCTACTATTTTCCAGAAGTTGCTTGGAGGGCCTATGACCTAGATGGTCATCATAGAGGAGAATTTAGCATGCTGCCCTTTACCATAGGTTGACGATTTCAAAGATGAAATGCAAAAAGCTTTTAGGAACAACCAGAATCTGGACTTAGTGTGGAGAATGGATAAGTGGCCTTACAAAAAATTGGAGGTTGTTGGTGATTATGGTGCTCAGCTAAGGTTGCACAAAGATTGCTAGTTGATAATATGGTCCCACTGGTCTCGGTAGCCCCTCCAAAAGAATTTAAGGACCCCACCTTTGAGATTGTCCAATAGGACGTTGACCTCTTTGAGGTCATGATGCAAATCATTGAAGAGACCCAATAGGAGTAGGCCAAACTCCCTTCTTCTTCCAGTTCCCATTGCCACTTCAAAAGGGAAGGAGTTGGTTATTGGCCCATCTCATCAAACTACCACCTCCTCGACACTGAATTTGATAAGCCCCCAAGAATGAGGATAGTTAGCAGAAGGCTAACGTTCCTTATATTCTGCCACCTTAGTGATAAATCAAGAAGAATGCCAAGTATATCCCAAAGTTATGAATAAGATAATCAAAGTCGTGGGGTTATCCAATATCTTAAGATGCTATGAGGTGCAAATTCCCATGTATTCCCCCACTCGTAAAAGAGCTAGAATTGAATCCTTGAGACAAGGAATTGAAATTTTGACAATGGCAAGGGTCACTGACACCTACCATTTTATAGCTAATGAGGAGTATCAGATTCAATACATGGAAGAGAAAATATCTCCTAGTAAGGGGATAGTCAGGACCAGGGAGAATGGCAAGGGCCACACATCTACTACCACTTTGAGATACCCTTGCCACCTAGCATGAAGGAGGCCACCATCGATGTGAGTAAAGGTGTCATCAGAGCATCTACACTTCCAAATGATGAAGTCCTAGGTGGCTACCCAAGAACAGGTGGCTAGGCAGTAGAAAGATAAATAGAAGAGTTGAAATCCAAGGCTGCAGAAGTGGGGTCATTAGCTCAAAGTCAAGCAACTTCAAAGTGAAGTTGATAAATTGAAAATGCATGCTCCTTCCACTATGCATGCTAGTATCTATCTTTGGGTCAGCAGACAAACTCAAACAAGAAATGAAGGAGAAGATCCAAGGAAATATGGAATATTTGGAATCTATTTTCATAGATATCTATGGCATTAGGCATACAGTGGGCCTCATTCAGGACCACTTACAACAGGGAAGGTAGAGGATAGACGCAATATTGTCAATATATAAAATATTTCAAGTGGACTATGCACCTATGGGGGGCCCCCGCCCCCCCCTCCTCTTTAAAAAAATATTAATTTTTTTGTTCTTAAAATGAATAGAATTGACATGAGTGGAATCAGGAGGTGGTAGATGAGGAGTATGAGGCCAACGATGAGTTGGCAAACTATAACCTCTCGATCGAAGACTTTGGATGAACCCCAATTATTAAGGATTTTTTTTTAGAATATTCAAGAGTTTGACCTGGAATCTAGTGATAGGTTGTCTAAACGTTTCACAACTCTAGTTGAAATGGTAGACCGCCTATGCATCTTCACAAAAAATAATGTACAGTGGGTGAGGGACCGTATAAATAAGGCCATGCAAGACTTGAACCTACTGTTGTTCTCATTAACCTTTCATGATGAGGCTTGGGAGTTTATTGACCAAGCCATTCAAAATCTGAGGGTAGGAGTGGGGCCCACTTCTACTATGACACATGCACCAGGAGGGCCACAACCGCCAGCATAGGGTAGTACCGATGGTGACACACAACCACCACCTACATGAGAGGAAACATGGGCTACATGCCCATTTTTGAATGCATCATCATTTTGGTAAAACAGGATTCTTCCAGCTGGAGCAGACAGTTACAACAATCAGGTGATCCTACACTATAAAGGAGAAGAATGTTGCAGCTAAATTTTTTTTATCGAACCTTTGAGAGAGAAAATCCAAGTATAGCTTTGTTTGTTGTTTGATTTGTATTTTCCTTTGTATCTCTCGTGTATGTTTCTTACCACCCTTCCTTCTACCATTTCCAGGGATTTCTAAGGAGTGTTGTTCACCGAGATTATTTCCTTGTGGATGCACTAGAGTTGGAGGCCCTTATGTCACTGCAATCAGGATGGAGGGAGATCGCCCCTTGTTATGAATATTCAAACTGGGGGCTATTGTAACTTAGTGACATCACAAGGCTCAAGAATTCTACTGGGTTTGTTTCATGTACTTTTAAATATAAATATAAGCTTCAAATATTCCCTTGGCATTCTGTGTGTTTATGATTTATGTGATGCTCATTCATGTGTTCTTATAATAAAAACCTATGAATGACGCTTTCTCTTTCACCAGTTAAATCATTTTATTTACATTACATTATTTGAATGGAGTGAAACGAACTGGTTCTCCTTGCTTTTATCTTTTCTAAAGTCATTTATCAATCTGCTATGACTCTATAATGGATAAGGCACCGGTCTGGGTTTTGTAAGCTTTAATATCGATAGGTTTGGTCACTAAAAATACCAAAAATAACTAAATAATATTTTGTCTAACATCGTGGGCATGTGCATTATGAAGCATTAGTCAAAGAACCCATCGATTGGGGTTTCCTTACCCAACCTGGTCTGTTTAGAGTTGTCCAAGGTAGTCTATTCCTAGGTTAAAGAGGTGGATCAGCCATAATCCACAATGCTAGTTGTGATTTTAAGAGTTTCCCGTAACATGACAGATATTTTAAGGGTAAGCGGGAAAACTCCACAACAGTGGGATTACCCAAGACTCGGTACCAACATGATGCCATATTTGTAGTGGTTGACAAGTTGACTAAGGTTGCCCACTTCATACCAGGAAATACCAAGGACGATGCTCAGGTAGTAGCTAACATTTTCTTCAAAGAGGTATTTTGATTGCATGGGTTTCTAGAGGTAATCATCTCAGATAGAGACTCCAAATTCACTTCTAAATTTTGGAAATATCTTCATAGTGCAGTTGGTATGAAATTGAATATGAGTTTAGCATACCATCCCGAAACTGATGGACAAACAGAGCGGGTAAACCAAGTTTTAGAAGACATGCTCCGCATGTACTGCATGGATCATAAATCTTAGTGGGAAGATTGTCTACCTTTGGTAGAATTTTCCTACAATAATGGATATCACTCCTCACTAGGAATGGCACCTTTCGATGCCTTGTATGGATGAAAGTGCAAAACACCATTATCATGGGACAACCTAGAGGATCGAGTTGTGATTAGGCCAGAAATGGTCAGGATAATGGAAGAGCAGCTAAAGGAAATTAGGCAAAGGCTTAAGGAAGTTGTGGATAGGCAAAAGAGTTATGCAGATCTAAAAAGGACTCCCAGAGAGTATTCTATTGGAGATAAGGTGTTCTTAAGGGTTAAGCCAAAGAAAAGTGCTATCAAATCCACGAAGTTGGATCCATATTTTGTGGGGCCCTTTGAGACCACAGAAAAGATCAGTCCGATTGCATATCGACTTACATTACCACCTAATCTGTCCAAAATCCATGACACCTTCCACATATCCTTGCTTAGGAAATATGTTGTTGACCCTGAACATGTGTGGGATGTTTCTAAATTGTAGATGGTAAATCTGGAGGCCATTGAAGTACTACTAGTGAATATTCTTGAGTTTTGATCCAAATCTCTATGAAATCAGACTCTCGATCAATGTAAGGTCCAATGGGACCAGTTCTCTAAGAAGAATGCCACTTGGGAGAAAGTGGAGGTTATGCAAAAACATTTTCCCTTTTTTTTTGAAACTATATGATGTAATAATTTTATTTTCTACTAAACAACAAAAGGAAAAATGGAAACACCGAGGATGATGTTTAATCCTAGTGGGGGAGGATGTCATGACCCTCCCTAGATGACTTTAAGGCACAAGAAAACAATGTATTAACCGAAGATGTGGTGATACTTAGTTTGAACAATTGAACCAACTATGTGATGTTTAGTTGATTTATAAG
Source organism: Wollemia nobilis (assembly GCA_028583015.1). Taxonomy (NCBI): domain Eukaryota; kingdom Viridiplantae; phylum Streptophyta; class Pinopsida; order Araucariales; family Araucariaceae; genus Wollemia; species Wollemia nobilis. Next base: position 141,471 of record JAQPPZ010001594.1, on the reverse strand, counting down.
GGCATGTTATTGCTAACATATTGCCAAGTGTGTAGGATTAGGTACACTCGTAGGTGGAATAGGTAGAGTTACCCACCAGAGATGAGGGTACCAAAGATTAGGGGAAATGATGATTAAGGTACTCAAAGGTAACATGGATAGATACCTTCATATAGGCATGCATTGACGGAAGGGATAATCATCGATAGTCGATCACCTGGAGCTTTAGTTGATAGCCTAGTAGCTATCATAAAATATCTGGCTAAGATGGGTGATTGAATTGATGGAAAGACTCCCTCTTTGGTTAATTGTATAAATGTGTTTGCTTTCTATTGCATCATAACTTGAGTAGTTTGATGATTTAGCTCCTATATAAGAACCACTGCAAGATGATTATATATGCATAATATTAATTGTCATATTAAAAAATGAAAACAAAGCATCCTCCTTGTGAAAGAGAACAAATTAAGTTATATGCTGAATTTAGATGCTTTTAAATTAATTAATGGAGTTTAGGAAAATAATGATTGGCTCATTGGAGCTCATTTGTAAACTTCATTTGCAATTAATTAAGGAGTTTTCATTTTAATTAATTAAAAATAGATATTTTAATTAATAGTGGTTATGATTCATTAAAGATTAATTAAAAGTGATTATTTTAATGATAAGAGAAAATTCATTAAAAAGTTTTAATTAATTAAGAATAAATTGAAAGAGGATCTTTCATTTAAATAAAAGAATAATAGATATATTATAAAAGTATATTATAAATATCTTATATTATAATATATTATAAATATCTTTATTATTTTAAAATAATATGTCGTGATCCTGTTGGACATTTTGAGTCCTCTAAGTCAAAGTTGTCATTGATGTCACTTGATAGAGTTATCACTCATATCAAGGAATTCGGCAAGAATTAAAGTTGTCCAAGGTTGTCACTATCATTCAAGAAAAAGCTTCAAATAGTGCAAAAGTAAGAGGAAAAGTCTCCATAATATTTTAATATTATTGGGAGCACAGGTTAAGCGATTGGTTCATAAAAACCCAAGATGGGTTATTGCAAAGGTTAAAAAGGAGGTTTAATAATTATTTATAAATTATTTAAATTCACAAGGAATTTAAATTTTATAAATAATATTTGTTACACCAAGGTTGTGCATTAAGACAAGGCTCCAAGGTTTAATTAAACTAAAACCTAAGGTTGGTCTAATTTAATTTATAATATTTAAATTTAAATATATTATAAATTAATCAACCACGCCGACGTCGAATTAAATCAATGCGCCGACGTGATTGCATGGAAGACAAAGACATTATATATAATGCCCTAAAAGACATTAATGAAAATTATCCTTGCTAATTCGTTTGGAGTGCATGCAAATTAAGGCTCATGTTTTAAAAGCTTTACAAATTGCGAAAAGGGTTGAAGCAAGGAACGTTAGGAGTTGTGGAGCACATAGGCCAGCTTGGCCTAGCGGTGCGTTGGCTTGGCGAGACAGAGGAGGTCCCGCATTCGATTCACTTGGAGGTTGCTTGCAAGGACAAAGTGCTCGAAGCGCGTTTTGATTATTTTGGAAGGCGCAAGTTCATGAGGTATTTGATGATGTTCATGCCTTTTTAGGCACATGAGGGCGCGTGGCCCAATGATGACTTGGCCATGGTTAAGGCATTGGGAAGGAGGACGTCGAGGGATCGAATCCCTCCGAGAGACAAGGCAAGTTAATTTTTGTATTTTAATTTTTATTAAATAGCCTTAAGGGAGAAATAAGGGTTATGCAATGCCCTAGAAAATTGAGAGATTTTTGATGGTTTTATTTTTGGAAGGGTAGCATATTATATATCGTTGGAAAGCATTTTTCAAGGGCTATTTGATTAACTTGCTTAGAAGGAGTAATAAGGTGTGTGTAAAGAGATATTTCTATTTTTGTAAAGAGGTTCAAAAGTGAGTTTGATTTATTCTTTTTCAAAGGGGATTATTTCTTTCATGAGAGGACATGGTGAATTTTATTGAGTAGGAGTAATAAGGTGTTATTGGGATATTATTTTTATTGTTGTGATATTACTCAAGTCCTCTAACCTCTTTGTGATTGAAAAGGAAATATTTGAAAGTGTGTTGAGTTTGACAGATTTTGTGGACAACTCCTTGGCATCAAAAAGGTATGGGCAATATTCTCCATTGACTTGATTGGGTGATTGATTTCTGAAAATATCATTGGAGAGAAAAGGATTGATTGTGGTTTCCTTTTTGAAAGTGGTTGGTTTAATGCTTCAAGGTTTTCTGGATTGAGAGTTGTGATTAAACCTTGTTTTATAAGCATTGTTGTTGAAGCCAATTGGTTATGCAAAGAACTTGAACTTGAGTTAGAAAAACATGAGTATCATTGTTATGTAAAATTTGTTGTTGAGCATTGTTGGAAACATTTTGAGTTGGTTGATACATGCTTGGACTAGGGTTTGTGAGAAAGGGTTGTTCCTTGAGGTGATTGGTTGAGTAGAGTTTGATTAAGCCTAGTCAAGTGGATGCATGTGGTTGTTCAAGTTCCATGAAACAAACTATTCTATATTCTGATTTGAGTTGAGATTGAGCTTTGAAGATAGAACATATTGAGTCTCTAACAATTATCTTTATGCTTCTATGAGATTGATTTGAGTTGAGATTGAGCTTTGAAGATAGAACATATTGAGTCTCTAACAATTCTCTTTATGCTTCTATGAGATTGATTTGAGTTGAGATTGAGCTTTGAGAATAGAACATATTGAGTCTCTAACAATTCTCTTTATGATTCTATGAGATTGAACAAGTTCTATGTGGACTTGTTAAGCTATTTGAGGCAAGTCTTTGAGAAGGCTTGTGGACTGATTTTGTGTAAGCTTTTGTGGAAGCTTGCAATGCAGATTTGAGCAAGTCCTAGAGAGGACTTGTTGAGCATATTTGGACAAGTTCTAAGTGAGCTTTTTGAGCATATTTGGACAAGTTCTAAGTGAGCTTGTTGAGCATATTTGGACAAGTTCTAAGTGAGCTTGTTGAGCAAATTTGAGCAGGTTCTGAGTGAACCTATTGAGCATATTTGAGCAGGTTCTGAGTGGACCTATTGAGCAGATTTGAGCAGGTTCTGAGTGAACCTATTGAGCATATTTGAGCAGGTTTTGAGTGAACCTATTGAGTAGATTTGAGCAAGTTCTGAGTGGACCTATTGAGTAGATTTGAGAAGGTTCTAAGTGAACCTATTGATAGAGCTTTGGAGGTGATAGAGTATAGAGGACAGAGTCTTAGTGGATAGAGATCCAGCAACTAGGATAATTGAAGACAAATATTTTGAGTGAGGAGTCTTCAAGTGGAGAGAGATCCACCAGTCAGTGCAGCAGAGAGATAGAGTCTTCTAGAAGATCACTAGCTAGAGTTGAAGGGGAAAGAGTTCTCCTGTGGAAGAGATCCACGAACTTGAGATTAGGGGATCAGTATCTCCATTGGACTGTGGTCCATAAACATTGTAATTGGGAAGGATTCCCAAAATATTATTTGAGAAATATTTAGAAGAAATATTTTCTCTGTGGAGGTAGCCCACATTGGGTGAACCATGTTAAAATATGTGTCTCTATTGTGTATGGTATTTTGTGCATTGCTTTTATTACTTCTATTTATACATTGCATAATATTGAATTGAAAAGAAAAGTAAAAATTGGTCTTATATTGTTTCCCCCCTCTCAGTATAAGCTTGTGTTCTTCAGATCCCATATTCCTACATGGTGCAACCTAAGGAAATACCTATGATGCTTAAACTTACCAAAGAAGGAAAATATGGGAGGAATGCACAAGGGATAGGGGATGGGAATTCAAGGAAAGGCGATGGCGCAAGCTTCGAGAGGGTGGCGAACGGACCACCAAGGTGAGGGGGCACATAAGGAAGAGGTAAAAATAAAGGAGGGGAAGAAAATAACGTTATGGAAGAATAGAGGAAGCAAGGGAAAATGTAGAGGAAAGGAAGCACACGAGGAGCCAAAATGGAGGCAGCAGACTTCATCGGACGCCTATCTAATTGGGTTTTTCTACGATTTGGTTTTAATTAAATGTGTTTTTAGTGAATCCATTCTTGCTTGGAAGCATTGTGCACTGTACCTTCATTTGGAACCATATTGAGTGGGAGAATCATGTGTTTTAGTGAAGCCATTCTTGCTTGGAAGCGCTGTGCAATGTACCCACATTTGGAACCACCGTGAGTGGGAGAACTGGGCTATTTTAGTGAAGCCATTCTTGCCTTGGAAGCATTGTGCACTATACCTTCATTTGGAACCACCTTGAGTGGGAGAACTGTGTGTTTTAGTGAAGCCATTCTTGCTTGGAAGCATTGTGCATTGTACCCATGTTTGGAACCACCTTGAGTGGGAGAACTAGGCTATTTTAGTGAAGCCATTATTTCCTTGGAAGTGTTGTGTGTTGTACCTTCATTTGGAACCACCTTGAGTGGAATAACTAGGCTGTTTTAGTGAGGCCATTCTTCCTTGGAAGCGTTGTGCGTTGTACTCGCATTGGAAACTTCAATACCAGTGGGAGAGGTATGTTGTTGATGAGGCCACTTTGCGCTATGTTTGAGTCAAAAACCCCTGGCACCATGTTTAACTAGTGCTGCAGAGAGCAACGTCAAATGCTCTGTTTGCCTTGGAACAGCATTCAAAAAGTAAATGTAGAATTCGACAAAGGAAAACCCCTAGGTTTTAGGGAGTGCAAGTTGAGAAAACTAGTCAGCATTAGTAGAACATCCTTGGTTTTAGTGGATGTTGGGTTCACCATGGATGTTTGGTGTGCCTTGTATGGCGTTAACACTGTAGATTTGCTACGTAAAAGAGCCATAGTTTATGAAAGGTTTTAAATTATGGTTTTAAATAAAATGAAGGACCTTTGATTTATATATATGACATATATTAGGTTTAATTAAATGGACCTTTGATTTATATGTGAAACATATATTAGGATTTAATTAAATGGACCTTTGAGTATATGTGAGACATATATTAGGACCTCTGATTTATATATGTGAAACATATATTAGGATTTAATTAAATGGACCTTTTATTTATATGTGAAACATATATTAGGATTTAATTAAATGGACCTTTGATTTATATATGAAACATATATTAGGATTTAATTAAATGGACCTTTGAGTATATGTGAGACATATATTAGGACCTCTGATTTATATATGTGAAACATATATTAGTATTTAATTAAATGGACCTTTGATTTATATGTGAAACATATATTAGGATTTAATTAAATGGACCTTTGATTTATATGTGAAACATATATTAGGATTTAATTAAATGGACTTTTGATATATATGACATATATTAGGATTTAATTAAATGAACCTTTGATTTATATGTGAAACATATAGTAGGTTTTAATTAAAGGAACCTTTGATTTATATGTGAAACATATAGTAGGTTTTAATTAAAGGAACCTTTGATTTATATGAGACATATAATGGGTTTTATTTAAAGGAACCTTTGATTTATATGAGACATATAATGGGTTTTATTTAAAGGAACCTTTGATTTATATGAGACACATAATGGGTTTTATTTAAAGGAACCTTTGATTTATATGGGATATGTAAATGTTAGGTTTTGATTGAAAAGGAACCTTTGATCTTAGGGAAATATATGGAAGGTTTATTTAAAGATAACCCTTGGATTAATGTTGATTATCTTAGGAGTTTTTAAATAGAATGAAATATGGATTTATTCTTTAAGTTGAAGTTATGGGGCTTTGGTTTAGGGAATGAAGGAATGATTGTTCTAAAGGTTAAGGGTATGGGACTTTAATGCTTTAGGACATGAATGAAATAAAATTAAGTTAGACCTTAATCTAAGTGATAGCATGTTTGGATGACTCTCCAAGGGGATTTGGTGGAGGTGAAAATAAAAGTAAGGTTTATTTTATGATGTCCATTATGCATTAGATGGTTAGATATTTAATGGAATATTGTATAGTTGCAATTTGTCATAGTAGATGAATAGATGCATTTAAAGTCATGCCTATCCTAAACCATGAGTACCCTGATCCTTTACTACCCTCAAAGAACCAAAAGAAAACGAGGAGAAGCAAGGAATCAAATGGAAACAAAGAATAGGTATGACATCTTATGTTGATTTACTTATGTTCCATAGATTAGAATTGTGGGGAGATATCCCCAATATAGTTAATGTGATACCTTTGAGTAGGAAAGGCTTATTATGCAAGTAATGTTGAGGTAATAATTATTGGGTTATTGAAAGTAATTTTACTATATGTATGTATTTGAATATGCCATGTATTAGATTCTATTTTAGATTTAATCTTGCTTCATTTTCTAGATTATTGTTTGAGTGTTTTATGATGTGGTAGCATAGATGTATTATCGTTGATTGCTTGATGATAGGGAATCTAGTGTAGAGTTCTAGGGTGAACTTAGAGGTAACCTAAGGGAATTGAGACCCCCTTAGGGTGAACATAGGAGGACCTAAGGGAATTGAGACCCCCTTAGGGAGATAGAGGACTAAGTAGGAAGAGATTACATCTGAGTTAAGATAGCTCATCGTGGAGATGAGATGGATAGCTTAACTCGTGGTACTTGTAGCATACCTACACATAAGGATTTGTGTATGGTATGGAGATGCGTGTACACCTTCGATGGACAAAGGGTGATAAGTCTAGCTCATCAAGGATGATGAAACAGATGGACTTATCTATAGTAACACATTATACGCCTACACAGATGGATTTGTGCTAGGGTAATTCATGATATGTAACTTCTAGGGAAAATTAGGAGAATGAAACTTTAGGTTTTGCTAGTGGATTAGGGGTTCATGAAGGGTTCATGTACCTCTCTCCTTAGTGTGAAAAAAAGAACTTTTTCTATTTTTGTATTTTTTTTTGTGTGTTTTTTGGTCATTACACATCTGCACCAGATACAGTCACAGATAGGGGTCATATGGACCAAATATGATCACAAACCCTTTACATGAAAAATCAAAGAGGTAGCTCACATTGAAAAAGTGAATGCTTATCTTTAGAACTTCATGCAATTGATTAATGCATATGTTTTTTCTATTTTGGCTCATGCAAAATGCTAAGTTGTAGTGCAGGATTATGGGTGGGATTAACTGGTAGTTTTGGTTGTCAATTATGTCCCGCTCTATTTTTAATCTTACTTTTGGCATGATCATCCCGAGGTGAGATGGCCCCTGACTAGAGGTCATCCCTTGGTGAGACGATCTCTGGAGGTCATCTCTTGGTGAGATGGCCATGGTTGTAAAGGGAATTTTTCCTTGTTTAAGTGGTCACAACCATTGTTTTAGCCCTGAGGCTACCCAAGGTGGGTTATATGGTCTTAAAAGAGTCCATATTAGTAGTATCCTCAACATGACATGTTTTAGGTGTCTACAATATTCACATTTTTTATTAATAAAACTCTATCCAACACCATGTTGGTCCAACATGTGGTATCAAAGCTATCATTTATCCTAGATCATGAGAAATAATAGATCGATTTTACAAGGTGCTATTTGAACGAAGATTAGATCGAGGTGTAGAAATTCCATCATGGATGAAGATTTTGAATAAAGGAAAAGCATTACCAAGCATTCTAGTTGAGAGGAGCTAGAGGCTCACAATATTGATAGAAGTTGTAAAGAAGTGCACATTTAATTGGAATGCATTGCTAAGGAGTAAAGAGAATCATTATCATCATATAAACACATGAGAAGACACACTTTTTTATGTTGTTTATATTTTTTAGTTATGCAAGAGAACTTGGAGTTCTAATTTGTTGTTGTCATCTAGATCATTGCACTAGAGATATTTTTAGCAATCATCCTATTTGTATTTTGCTACCATTGTTTATGTTGTATATGCACAAGAGTGGAGTGAGATTAATTGTATAAGATAATTATTGTATGAATATCATACCATTATAAAATAGGATCATTTGAAAAAAATTGATGTCTAATGATAATATCATCATCTAATAATTACATTATAAAATTGGATCTTCTAGAGAAGAGCTACCATCTAAAATAGATTTGTCATCTAGAGTTATCATCTAGAGATATCATTTGGAGATGAGTTGTCATCCAGAGTTGTTGTTTAGAAAATTATTATCATTTGGAGAAGAGCTATCATCTAGAGAAAAGTTGTCATCTAAATATATTACCATCTAAATAAATGAGTTATTTAAATACATTTGTATCATCACATGATTTATCATCTATAAGAGCCTTCTAGAGTTGTCATCATAATATATTACCATATGAAGTTAACTTTGACCATTTCATCCATTGACCAGGTCATCTACCAATAAGATCATAAAAAAATACAATAAGGTCATCTATTATGAAGTTGTCATCTAATCAATACATGGGTCATCTAAATGTTAAGGTGAAATTGTTAGTGCAATAAATGGGTCATCTACATGGGTCAAATTATTCTTGATTAGTTGCAGTAAATTGATTAAGTGCATTATTTTTTAGATTTGATTGGAGTGATAAGGTGAAATTGTTAGTGCATTAGAAGTAAAATATTATTATATTTATTTGCACTATTATATTGCTCTCAAAAATATTATTGTTTGTGTTTGTGAGAAGGGCACAAAAATAGAATTTATTAAAGTGTCTAAAGACACTATTAGTGCACAGATATCTACAACTTTGAGTGGCTTGAGGAAGCCACAAAATCAGCTCAATCCTCCAAACATTAGAGAAGAAAGTAACCACCAAAGTATCATCAAAGGAATCCTCGAATGAGACTTGGTGAGTCTCAAGTTCAAAGCACAAGAAATAGTGCAAAAAAATATAGCAAAAAGAGAGCTTCTAACATGTGGTTACAAGCTTGGATCCATTTATAAAATATCCAAGAAAAAGGGGAAGGTGTATAATAAAAAGAGATAACCTCAAAACCCTTATATTGCACTCAATATTCTGCCTCAAAACCAAAAATTTAGATCTAAAAAGATGAGTGCAAAAGAAGGTTCAATAAGGATATTTTGTATAAAAACTATTTTATATTGTATTACACTATCATAATTTGGTTATACAAGGAGAAAAGGTAGATTTAAAGGTGCTTCAAAGGTACTACACTTGTTGTAAAACTAGTTGAAAGCGATCGTATTCTAGCAACAATCCAAGCACAGCTCAAGGAGCCACCCAAAGGGCTCATTCCCCTCACATCCTGGATGATCAAACTTGCAAGAGACAAGGTGCAAAAGCAAAGGGATAAATAGTATCATTCAAGAGCAATATCATCTATGAAATAAGGACGTAAACAAGTAAGAAAGGAAGGAAAAATTGAAGCACCATTGGAGTGTCACTTACTCCACATCCGATGAAATCGATGCTCAAAGCCTCCACATTGTTTCTCCATATCCCAACTGAAAACACTGCAGGTGAATGAAAGAAGACTTGGGAATTTTTAGAGTTAAAAGGATCTCCAAAGGGTCCATTCAAACCAATGATAGAGACAACGTCCATGCAGAGAAGAAAGTGACACTTATCACTAAAGAAAAACCCTAATGCTCAAATCAAGAGAGCACTCATCTTCAAGAGAGGAGTTACACGAATAGGTTGGTGCATTGAGTGTATGGGATACACTTGTCCATTGGGAGACCAAACATTTTTCTAAAGAATGTAACGTTCATACATTACATGAAGAAAGACATAATTCTCCTCAAGCGCTCGAAGGGAAACGAACATGTCACTTGGAACTTCAAACAAGAATCTTCTCCATTTTAAGGACATCAACAATCAAGGTTAGCAAGCAATATTCATCTCCACATTTATCACTTTGTCATCTACACACACAAGGTCGAGTTGCAGCATGTAAAGAAGGTGATGTAGCCTTCGATGCTCAATTCAAGCAAAGTCAAAGGAAGAGTCTAAACGATGCCAGATTTAGAATGCTTTAATCTCCAAGAAAATTCCATTGGAGGGTACAATCACAAAATTCAAGATGTCTACATCAATATTGCAGCCCTAGCTTCTCTAAAAACAACATCGAATATTACTTGGTGAAAGGTAAAGTTCATTCCCATTCTTATGTGCTTTCTTTCCTTGGGAGTTATAAGGTTAAAATTGAAGGAATTTAACTATATTGAAAGCCATACATCAAAGGGAATATTTTATAAAATAAATATAATATTTGCAATATAAAATCTAGGAGTAATAAGGGTTTCTACGGGAAAAAATATTAAATATTTACAAATATTATTGTGGTCTAATATTTCCAAACATTAGGGAGTCATAAGGGCTACTACATCAAATTAATTAATTGGAAATTAGATACACTTAAATTAATTTCCCAAAGGATTATTTAAAAGAGAGGTTTATCATAGTTTTTTCAAGGGTTGGATATTTATAAAATTATTGTCTCAAACTTCTCAAAAGGAGATAAAAGATCCAACATTATAACCTCCTTAAAATTTGGGAAAAGTGCTTAGTTCAATAGGAGCAATAAGGGATAATAAGAGTTGATTTTGGTATTTACAAAACTTTACAAAATCAATAAAATATCAAACTATAATTTACAAAAGTACTATATCTTATCCATAGCATACTAGGGAGTCATAAGGTATTCTACAAAACTTGGTAATATCAACATCTATCAAATATTATCAAGTTACAAAATATAAGCTTTCCTCAAAACCTAAAAATTCTTAGGAGTATATACTCACCTTACTTGGAATATATAAGGAAGTCTACAAAACAAGGATGAATAAGGGTTTTATAAAATCAAGCTTATATTCTTCAATTAGGAATCATATATCCTAATATAGGGAGTCATAAGGTAGACAACAAAGAAAATCCTATCTCAATTCTTCTACTTCTTCAAATGGAAAAAGGAATGTCATATAATGAATGTGAAATTTGCTCCAATAAAAATCATTCTACAAAACACAAAAATATGTGGTACATTGACTCAGGAGCCAATCATCATATGACAGGAAATATATAGTGGTTCGATTGTATTGAAGATGCTAAAGGCTACAAACTAAGAATTGTAGATAGCCAAACTTATCCCATACATGGATATGGATGTGTAACACCAAGCATATCTTTTCCAAATCTTCTACTACAAAATGTATTATATGTTCCTAAACTAACATTCAATCTCATTTCAGTAAGCAAGTTAGTAGAAGACAACTATATGATCAACTTTGGATATATGGATGGAATCAATACATGTCTCATCATGAAACAAGGTGAAATAAAAGCAACAGGATCAATCCATGAAAATACATATATCTTGGATTCAATGGAAAACTCACGAAATATTGTGATGTTTCATAATGATGCTAACATATTTTAAAAAGAATGGGTTCAAGAAAATGAAGAATCGGTACATCACACATCACAAAGGTAAGCATAGAAGAATTAAAATCAAGAATATGAGAGGACAAGTGCACCATGCTCTACTTAGTCATCAAAATTCAGAATGAAATGAAGATACTTGCAAAGAAAACAATAAAAGTGGTTGGTTAGAAGACAAGGATGATGAACTTGAACAAGTCGAAGATCATTCAAAGGAAGAAGATACACATTAAAGACTAAAGTCTTCAATATCCAAATAATGTAATATAGGAGGGTGTTAGAAATATATTATATTACATCATTTGGATCATGTAAATGTACCTTTCTTTGTACATACTTAGGATATTAGATTACTTTAGGGGGAAGTTATCTAGTTACTTCATGCAATGTAATAAATGCACAAGTGTCAATGTGCAAGTTGTATATGTGCAAGTTGTCTCTTGCACAACTAGGTAGAGTGTTGGCCAAGGAACCTATATAAAGGGCCATAAACATAGAGCATGATATAGTGGTAGGAAGTAGTCTAGAAAAGTGTGGTGTGATGTAGCAGTGTGATGTAATGTTATGGAGTGTGATATGCTCAATGCTTATTATTGATCAGTCGCTTCATTCATGGAGTTTTTATTTCCTCCATATCTACTTTGTAAACATCTTCGTCATTTCTATTTATAGTATATTTTTAGTCATCTCGTAGATTTACTTTATTTCATATTATTTTGCATCTTGTGATTGCTATCTCCCATTACATGTTGCATCAAAATCTAACAATAGTTTGGTGGTGTAAAAAAGTACTTAAAACCTCATCATTACGTGATGTAGGAGAATCTAGGAAATACATACAAAGCATCTCAAATATAATAGTAACTATATCATATGTTTTAAAAATATTATTAAGCAGTTCAATGTTCCTTTCTATCTCCAATACTTCATAAGGTTATTAGGTCAACCTCCATTCTATAAATTTATATGGAATCAATTCAATCATATAGCCCCTAAAATTTCTCAAACAACACTTTAGGATTTGTGGTGCTACTAACATAAGTGTCATATACATTGTCAACATAAAGAGCAATGACACAATGAGCCTCATTCTTCTTATCCCTATAGAGTTGCTCCACTTCTATAGAATTAATATCACAAGGCTCCTCATTCATATATTTTATTAACCCCTTACTTTAGAGTGGAGCTTCAATCTTAATCTTCTAGGAAGAATAGTCAGGACCACTCAACAAGAGCACATGGTGATACATAACTATTTTTCCATTATACAAAAATCTATATGTAACCATGACAAAAAAAACACCATCAATGTAGCATTCTAAAAATATATATGATTTAAAAATACAAACTAGTATTCCTTCCATATGCAAATGTTATGTCCCCCAAAATGTTTTCCCTAAAGTCATAGAAAATACCTCCAAAACCTTTAAATATTTAAAAAAAAAATAGTACCTATAGCAGTTGAAATACCATAATGTATTGTTGTGTGAGTGGTTGAGGGGTGCCAAGAATGTGCTAACTATGTAGCATATCAATAAGTCACAAGATGTCATTTATCATGATCTAATTTGATAGCTAATCTAAAAACCATATTGTACCACTTGTCACATTCTAATTCATTCTACGTTTTATGTATTACTAAGTCTATTGTTGACTATGTAAGCTACTTTTAATATTTGATGAGTTGGAAAAATGTGATTAGCCTAACATATAATTAAACATACCTAGTGGTTGTGGCCTACCATATTGGTTTTATGACCTACCATGTTAGAGCAATCAGAGCATGTTATATTAGCACTTGCATTAGCCCCTATATCATATGCCATGTATTGCATAAGGATTTAGGTCACATCATCAACTGAGTCAATGCCTCCACTAGCTGGTATGTGTTATGCCACACCACTTTTATGGATTGTCATTTGTTTCCTTAAGATTCATGTATTAACCATCAAGTCATCTATATGGACTGCCACATTAGAAACCACATATTACCTTAGGACTTGTGTACCTATTGCCAAATCACCTATACAGTTTATCATATCATCTACATGGACTATTATTTATCATCTTAGGATTCATACATTGGTGATCATGTTAGTTGTATGAACTACCATGTCAGTTATACAAACTACCATATCAATTATATAGACTACTATATGTTATTTTTACAACTCTACCACACCACCATAACTATACAAAGGAGTGATGTCATATAATACAACATCACCATAAAGTGAAGAACACAAGCTTATACTGAGAGGGGGGTGAACAGTATAAGACCACTTTTTACTTTTCTTTCCAATCAATATTATGCAATGTATAGATAGCAATATCAACAACAATAATCAAAGCAATGCACAAATCACCACACACAATTGAGACATCAATTTAACATGGTTCACCCAATGTGGGCTACTCCACGAAGAAAATATTTCACTAAAATTTCTCAATCAATATCTTGGGAATCATTTCCCTATTACAATGTTTATGGACCTCTATCCAAAGGAGACACCAATCCCCTAATCAAGTTCATGGATCTCTATCCACAGGATAACTCCTTTCTCCTCTACTCTAGTTGGTGATCTTCTAGAAGAATTGCTACCTCCACTACACTGGCTAATGGATCTCTATCCACTAAAGACTCCTATCCTCACTTAGAAGACCTATCCTCACTACCCTGGCTGATGGATCTCTATCCACTGGAGACTATCATCCTCTATACTCTGTCACCTCCAAAGCTTGCTCTCATATCTATCTCAAATCTGCACTAAACATAGTCCTTCAGTCTAGAACAAATATGCTCAAACTCTGTCTCTGGTCTAGCACAAACCTATCCTCAAATCTATACCAAACTCTATCCTCAAATCTACACTAAACATAGTCCTTCGATCTAGCACAATTCTATCCTCAATCTCTATCCTCAAATCTGCACTAAACACAATCCTTCGGTCTAGCACAAATATGTCCTCAATATTTGTCCTCAAATCTACACTAAACATAATCCTTCGATCTAGCACAAATTTATCCTCAATCTCTATCCTCAAGCCTTAACACAAAGCTTGACTTAATCACAAATCAACTCTACTAGATCTACCCCAAACCTTAACTCAAGGTTTGAACAAATCAATCAATCAACTCTGCTCACAAGTCTTCTCAAAGACTTGTCTCAAATCTGCCTTGTAAGCTTTCACAAAATCTCACACTAATATGTCCACAAGTCCTCTCTAGAACTTGTCCAATATGCTCAACAAGTCCTCACTAGAACTTGTCCAATCTGCTCAACAATCTCTATCCTCAATTTTGTATTGTAAGCTTCCACAAAATCTCACATCAATCTTTCCACAAGTCTTCTCAAAGACTTACCTCAAATCTGCTCAACAAGTCCTCACTAGAACTTGTTCAATCTGCTCAATAATCTATGTCCTCAATTTTGTATTGTAAGCTTCCACAAGAGCTCACACCAATCTTTCCACAAGTCTTCTCAAATACTTACCTTAAATATGCTCAACAAGTTCTCACTAGAACTTGTTCAATCTCATAAAAACATATAGAGAATTGATAGAGACTCAATATGCTTCACATTCACAACAATGCTCAATCACTTTCAATCTCTCTTTTTACCACATAAACATATAGAGAATTGTTAGAGACTCAATATGTTTCACACTTACAAACACTCAACCTCTTTCTCAAATCAAATTAGAATATGGAACAATTTGTTTCACAAAACTTGAACTATCACTTCAACACATCCACTTGACTAGGCTCAACCAACTCTACTCAACCAATCACTTCAACAATAATGCTTATCAAGTAATCCTCACATAACAATGATACTCATGATATTTTCAAATCCTAGTTCAAGTTCTTCACTCAACCAATCACTTCAACAACAATGCTTATCAAGCAATCCTTACATAACAATGATACTCATGATCTTTTCAAACCCTAGTTCAAGTTCTTCACTCAACCAATCACTTCAACAACAATGCTTATCAACCAATCATAACAATGATCTTGCAAACCCTAGTTCAAGATATTTCACCACTTCACATAACAATGATACTCATGATATTTCAAACCCTAGTTCAATCTTCAAACTCAACAACAAGGGATCTCAATTACACAACAATGAGATATGCATTCACTCACTCAAAATCTCCAACAATGCTTATCAAACAAGGTTTATAGCATTTACTTCCATTTCAGAAAACTCATCAACTCAACAAACTCACAAAGGAAAACTTAACCAAATCCTTTTCACTCCAATCTTGTTTTCAGAAAATCTCAACCAATCAATTATTTCAACCAAAGAAGAATATGCCCATACCTTTTACTTGATGAAGGTTTAGACTTCAAAACCTGTCTCAATTATAATCACTTTCCTTGCCAAGCATAAAGGTTAGATGACAAGAATTATCACCCTAACACTTCTTCAAAATATTTCTTCTATACAAAAATAATATCCAAATACACCTTATAGTATCCAACTTTAAAATAATATTCAACAACCTTCAATCTCAAAAATTAAACTTCCTTACTACCTTATAACTCCTTAAACACTTAAAAACTTAATTCAGAAATCAAAGTTTTGCATTCCCCTTTTAACTCCCCTAAACAACTTATAATCCAATATTAATTATGCAAAAAATTTAATCAATATCAACCTTTGAAACAAAAAATATTTTTCCTTTTATTTTTCTCAAGCCAAGACAAACCTAACAATGTGCATACCTCAATAGTGCTGCCCAAAAGGCCTTGGTGGGATTTGAACCGTCGTTGGTTCTCCCCCAAGCGCTTTCGTAGCGCTCGCGCCCACCAACTAGGTTGCATGGCTCCACAAGAGCCAAAAGGCACGAGCATGCCTTTGACCTTCTCCCTCGAATGACGCAAACCAAAATATGACCTCCCTTAAACAAAATGGCATGCACGGGATTCAAACCTGCACGAGGCATCTCAACGGTGTCTTACACAACCCTTGGCTACCAACTCAGCTATGAGGGACTTCAAATATTTTTCAAAGGCTATTACCCTTTGTCCTTTCCTTTGCTCGAATACACATGTGAAAATTACACTTCTCTTTTGCACGAGCCAAAATACAAATCGCATGGATAATCTTCCAAATGCCAACTTTGGCATTATTTATATGCAACCCTTAGCTTGTTCCCACGTCGACGATTATTCAAATTTTATTTGAATTCAAATATTTAAAGTTAATTTAAATATTAAATAAATATTTAACTTAACCTTAGCATCCATTATTATTTAAATTAAAATTTTAATCAAATATTAAAATATTTTAATTTAAATTAAATCCTCTTGTGGGTCTTTTCAACTTGATCCTTAATCTTTTTAAACTCGGTTTTTGATCCAAAATAATAATAATAAAATATTATTATTTAATTTGACTTTGCTTCTCCTTCCTTGGTTCTTTATTCTTTGAACCCTCTTGGGTATATAATATTTAAAAATAAATATTATAACCTATTGTTTTTCAAGACCTTCTTACTTTTGGAGGAAACACTTAATGTCCTCAAAGATGACGAACATAACACAACAATGCTTTTGACATCAATGACAACAAACACTCCTCAAAATGTCCAACAATCTCCCCCTTTGTCATTGATGGTAACCCAATTGTTTTTTACCATTTCCTTGACCTTTTTCTACTCCCCCTGGGAAACTGCTCCCCTTGACTGAATGCTTTCCTTCTAACTTAGATCTCTCCCCCTTACTCAAATATCTCCCCCTTTGGCATCAATGGCAAAGGGTCACCTTTGGGGCTCAGGGCTAAGAATGAAACTCTTAGCTTAGCCCCTCCCCCACCTCCTCTTGAGGTCGTTAATTTTGGATGGGAGTATTTCTACTCCTATCAAGCACTGATTTTTATCTTTGTCCATTATCTTCTTCTCTTGATCCTTCTAGTCCCTTTTGGTGTTCTTGTTCTTGTTCATGTCCATGTTCCTATTCCTTTTCCTGTTCATATCCATGTTTCTGTTCATGTTCATGCTTGGTTTTGGGATATCTGCTCTACACCACTTTGTTGTATGTCCATCATTATTGCACTTGTAACACTTTATATTGTTATTCCTTGAAGGTGCAAATATCTTGGGATTTCTTCTAGTGAAGCCATCTCTATTCCTATCATGGACCCTACAATTCATTACCTTGTGACCAAATTGATTCCATGAGTAGCAATAGCCATGAAATAATTGTATGTTCCTATAGTTCCCATATTCTTGTCTTTCATGTGTCTTGCACTGTGAAGCTTTGTGCCCAAATCTATGACATGAGAAACATCATCCATTGAAATTTCCTTACCTTGACCTCATTGGTCTCTTAGTCTCTTTTACCCTATTTTAGTTCTTGTTCCATATGTTTCTCCTTTGTACATTGTTTCTTTCCTTGTTGAACTTTCTGTTGTCCAACTCATCCTCAAAAGTCTCACTTTATCTTACATTGTCTTCTTCTAAAGTTTCTTCTTCTTCAAAACTTGAGGTTGACTCTTCTTCTTGTTTCTTTTATACTTGTTCAAAACCAAGACCTGTCTTGCTTGATGTAGGCTTTTGTGTCTTGATAATCTTATCCAAATTCTTTGAGCTTCTTCCAAACTTGTGTAGCTTCTCCTTAGACTTTTCTACTTCCTTCCTTAGTGAAGCTACTTCTTGTTCTAACCTTTCACATTCTAAGACCTTTGCTTCTAACTTATCTTTGAACTTCTTTGTCTTAGCAATTGACTTGTTTAGATCTTCTATAAGCTTTCCTCTATCTTCATCACATTCTTGAAACTGAAGCTTAAGTTGGGAGTTTTGCTTTCTTACCTTCTTTAATGTGTTAAGAGCATAAATAAGCTCTCCCTCAAGATCAACTTCTCCTTTTTTTGATTCTTCCTCTATTTGTTTGCCTTTGAAAACATCTTCATTCTCTTCTGACTTGTCTTCTATAGGATCACCTCCTTCTTCTTCTAGTGCAATTAGAATATTCTCTTCTGGTCCTTCAAGTGTATCCTCATATTCATCATCACTAAAACTAAAACCATTCTTTGTACAACTATCTTCAAGATGTCCAAAATTACCACATCTAAAATACTTGAGAATTATTGGTGACCTTTTCTTAACTTCTTCTTTTTCTTCTATCAGATATAGAACTTCATCTTTATCATTATCTGAGAAACTATTATCACTATCACTTGAGTACTTACTTGCCTTGTTTGCATAGTAACTCCTCTTCTATCTTTGAAAGAACTTCTTTCCTTTTTTGCCTTGTCCATCCTTGCCTTTCTTTTGGTACCTGTATTTTTCTAATTCCCTGTTCTTATGATCCTATTTTTCTTCATCATTGTTATTTCTAGCTTCTTGACAATCAGTGTAATAGGCTACCCTAGTTTGCATTTTGAAGTTTGACAAAATTTTGATTTGGTTTGGCTTTATCTGATGATTGTAATTTTTTTTTTAATATTTTGGAGATGCAATGTAAAGATAACATTGAAGATAGATAATGCATGGAACAAATCTACTCCAAAAAATAATAGACAATGCAGATATTTATCAGCATATACATTAAACCCTTGTAAGAATGAAAGGGAATACAAGGTACCCGACTTTGTTATGTTCTGAAATATCTGAGTTACAACAACAACTACTGGAAATGAATAAATAGAATGCAGATCCAACAATATCCCTTTCTTCATGCCCAAAAGAGTTGCCAACTGATACTTTGATATAGCCGCTACTAAATAGGAAGATATGAAGCCCAAATCCCAAGCGATTCACCTCTTTTATATCACACCTGGCATGATGTTGGTACGACCTTGTTATGTACAATCTGCCAACAATCTAAGACTTCAAACCTTCTTTCAAAACCTCTATAACCAGCATTGAGGGATTGATTTAGCATTAATGGATGATGGCGCTAACTTGGCATTCAAACCCCAATTCAATTAACCTTTGAATTCTTCCAATATGTTGACAATGGAACGGTTGGGTAGATAAATTACTAATATATCAACAACAACAAATATCTTTGAATTTTGATGGTTATCTTCTTCAAATCTGTACTTTGATGCACACCGAATTATGACCAATCTTCACCCAATAATGGTATGGTTGGGATAAGAAATGGCAAATATTATTCCAGCCCCAAAATGACTTTGATAAATCTGAAGTATTCTCAAAATCTACAATGAAACCCTTGATTATTTATTCCTTGAAGTGCAATTGTAATTGCTGGATGCAATCACTAAAATCCACGGGGTTGATCTTTCACAACCGAAGAGGATGCCCTTGTTGTAGATGATCATCTCCAGCAAGCCTAGAATCAAACCTGCAAACCCTTGCAAGCTTCTCCACCAATTTGCAGAGCAAATTCACCAAAACCAAGAAATTCATGAATGAATATGATTCTCATTTCCACCTTTTAGACTTCTCCTCAATGGGTCGACCCACTTAATGCCTTCATAAAATCCATTAATAATATTTAATTTACACTTTATAATACTCTCAAATGAAGGCCAAATTAAACTTATAAAATATATCACTTATAATATTATTATATTCATAAGTGACACATAAATCCTCAATAATAATATAAAGTCATATACTTTATAAAATAAGATTAATATTTGACTTTATATTAATTAAACTTTGGGTATTAAAATATTTGAACCCGCTCATCTGAATAAACATCTAAAAGTGGATTTGGATACCCATTTGACCCAAGTATTTGCCCATATAATTCCCTCTGACTCAATCACTGACTTACTAAAAATAGTAAGTCTATGCCCAACTACCTGGAAAGACCACCAAAACTAGCAGGTGAAGAATGCAACGCCTCCAGGCACTCTAGACATCAACTCCAACTCAACACTGCCTAGACACACTCACCCACTAAAAATAGTAAATGTTTATAAATAGTAGGTATCAACCTAGATCACTAAAAATAACTCATCTCATTGCATGGGATGGAAAACCCAACAAGCACATCATCATTGAACCTCAAAAGCTAAACTTACTATAAATAGCAATGTTCTAAAAATAGCAGTGATGATGAAACTGCTCCAAATGAACTCCCAAAAAAATGTGGATGAGAGTAGGTGAAGTGCTGACACTGACGATCAACCCAAAATTAGGTTCCCTATCCTCAAACTTAGCCTACGGGAACCGAAATATAAGCTAATCTCACCTGAAGAACAAGCAGGCTAAAAAGGGGACATTACAGTCCGCCCTCCCAGAAATTGCTTACCCTCAAGCAATATGCATCGTCTGCCAGGATTCCAAATGAATCTGTAGAATGTCTCACCCAGAAGATACGGCCATATGTTGTCACACCTGAAAACGACACCACAACCCAACACACTACAATGGTTGATCACTGCAGCTCTAACAATTGTCATCTCCAGGATAATCGATTCCATACTGTAACCAAATGAAATCCTAGGGTCCCATACCAGTATGAGAGTACCACTATCATGTTGAGGCTATGCTACACTAGTCATCTCTGTAAAAACCAAGTGCCACATCGGCACAGACTTCGTATGCATCCTCAAGATGAAAATAACATCCCAAACCCAACTGAGAAATCTATGTATACCGATGATCAAGTCAAGGAAATAAATTTGAGAGGAAGCTGGAAACAACCCCCCAACTACTCCCACCAGTGAAGACATCCACTCCCTGACCAAAATCTCCCGCCAATCAATTTGAAGACATAAGACTGGAGTCAACTAGTTGCTGACCCGCAACCAAACAACAATGTCCCATCTAGAGATCTGAGCTAACTCCTATCGCTAATCAACCAATGGAAGTACCATTATATCACAATCTCCATGAGTCATAAACTGCCATAGGTACACTCCACCTGGATCCCATGGGCAAATGGAAAGAATAGTACTCCCAAAGACTGATGACTCTTTGGGATGATACATGCACTAGTTAAAAATCCCTGGATCTCGAATCCATATTTGATCCTCTACATCAACAACCAAACCAAGGAGTAGTCAAATATCCAATATACACATCTCCAAGTGCCAAAGCTCAAATGGAAAACAATTGGTCATGTTTCCTGAAGAATCATTCTGGAATAATCGGTATACAGGTGGAAAGTCACTCAGCCATAACTCTACCTCAATAGAAACACCAACCTACTGAAGCAAACTACCAACCCTATAAAAATATGACTTTCCTTCTAGTGAAGGAAGCATCTCAAAGCCCAAGGAAGTATGCAACCCACGATCACAACACTTCACTCTATGACTATGTGTCATCTGTAATGAGGACCAATCATCCAAATGTGGGCTGAACTCAAAATGGTGAGCGTGTCACACAATATAATCAGTGGAAACCTCACCAACCTCATCAACATCATCACATGAGATAGGAGATACGGGATCAATCACAACTGAAATGGCATCCTGCACAGGGAATGCTCCATCATCCACATCATGCTCAAACTGATCCTCATGGGTGATAGCTGACTCATGATCATCACTATGTAACTTCTCACTCCTCCCAATCTCATGGATATCCTCAACCAACTGTCGAACCATTGTGCTATATGCATCACATTTTGTATGTTGCATAGTGGCTGCAATAGGTGACTAAACTCCTACCTTCTCAAGAGAGAAGTGAGCTAGACTTAACTCCAAACTAAGCTCATCAATCACTTGCTCTCTCTACAAGTCTCTGGAAGGTCTCCTCAGTAAACCAGATAGCCCTACCTCGATATGATAACAACTGTAAATAATAGGACTTAATTCTATCCAAAGCATGCGTAAGAGTCTGCATGCTAGCAATAGATGGACCATCGATGACACCTTCCTGTCTCTCCCTGAGCTGAGTTGAACGTTGAAGGTGCTCCACAAACTTGTGTGTGCTATCAAGGTATGTCAAAGTCCAAACAATCATCTCCTCTAAGACCTGTATATGGTCCTTCCAACTATGCTCCACACCAGGACTGAACTCACAATCAACATCACACATTAGCACCACTAATCTGCTACCTCTAGTGTAATGAACAGAGTCGGACCCCCTGTTAGCACTGCACTCTCCAACTTCATGCACCGAAGATAGATCTGATCCATGCTCAACCCACGAGTCCTCTACTGCATGCTCTGCTAATTTATCAAATAAATCAACGTGCTCTGAATCCCTATCAATTGGAAGATCCCGATCCACAACTCCAGAAGTGGATGCACATGATAAGCTAACAATTGTGTCTTCTTGTTCTCCCACATTATTTACCTGCTGAGATGGCATGAAAATATTAATATTCTCAGTAATCTCTCCATCAAATACCAGGTCATGCTCAAATGGAATTCCATGGATGTGCTCATCACAAGGAGACTCACCCTCATTTACTATCAACTCTACATCTAATTTGGGGTCTTCGATACCTGTGTCATGAGGAACATCATCATGCATCAATGGACTAGTACAAGAACACATGCATGAATCTACGATCCTGCGGTCATCCCGGAATTGCTCTGAAAGCAAATCCACCCCTATTGTGCTAACCATGTCCTCATCACCAAAAACACCCCCCGAGCATAACTCTCTATGTGAAACTAGGGTAGCAATATCACCAAAAGGAGAATCATCCTCTATCGATGCAAGATCACCATCAGGTGACAACACACCTGGATCCCACGGTACTATAAGTCGATCCTCCAATCTAGTGCCAACTCATGGACTGTGCTCATAATGAATGTCAATCACTGTAAGTGAGTCATGTTGTACATTACCAGCATGGTAGCCATAATCCTTAGAATGTACTACCCCTGTAAAATCACTCTGCGCCTCATCAATAGGTAGATCAACCTGTACACTATCCTCCAAATATTTGGTTTTAGAATCAAATCCCAACCCACCTACGCTATCACCACTAAATAATGATGATCCAATGTCACTATAAGCCAATTTAGATTCATCATTCTTACCGTCAACAAGCACTGAAACTGCAAATGCATCACAATCAGTGGAAAACCTGTCAATCCATGTATCACCAAGGTTGTCCTGATGATCAAAGCTGACACAATGAACTGAGTGGGAACCAACAATAGACTCAACAGGAATGGCTACTACAAAATCTGAGACAACATCATCATTATTGACATGCATTAGGCCACTATCTACATGAGAATTTTCTTTTTTAACCTCTTCTTCTTTCCCATTCTCTTTGCTGTCCAAAATAAAGTTTAGCTTCTTGTCACACTCTTTTACAACCTTGTCCACCAAATCATGGGTTGTTATTGAAAAACACATATCTTATCTCCAAACAGCCAATAGTAAGTTCAAGAGTGGTGAAGGAATGGTAACATATTCTTCAATAATCAATGTCATTATATCCTTCATGCATTTAAAAGTTGATTCTTCATAACCCTCAGTGATGGAAGATATGAAATGAAAGAACAGTTGGAAGATTAATTCGTCACAACCAAGATCAACCAACAACACACCTGCATGAACTATCACCATCAATTCCAAAATTTCAACTTGTTTACCAAAGAAGGGCTCATGTTATCCATTCCTTGGAAACTATCAATAATTAGCTAGAAAACCTCCTTCATTTTACTGTCATCATAGGGAGTCTAGGGTACTGTTATTTGCATGATTTCACTGTAACAACACACAACTACAATTCTAACCTCATCAACAGAGTTTTTAAACCACCTGTCTTGTCCCAAGGAAACTATTGTTGGAGATAAAGCAAGATGCCATAACTCATATGGTTGTTGTCCCACCATGGATAAGCACTCTTTTGTCCCTATCAACACATCCAAGGCATTATCATCTGCTGGAGATAACCGTTCAAGTCTTTTACCTATATTAAATATTTTTTCTTGCAACATGAACTCATCCCTGTCAAATGCTATGATCTCATCCACTCATAAAATAGCTACATGGAACCCAATAGGATAGCAAAGTTAACCAAGATCTGATACCACTGTAATAGGCTACCCTAGTTTACGTTTTGAAGTTTGACAAAATTTTGATTTGGTTTTGCTTTATCTGATGATTGTAATTTTTTTTTTGTATTTTGGAGATGCAATGTAAAGATAACGTTGAAGATAGATAATGCATGGAACACATCTACTCTAAAAAATAATAGATAATGTAGATATTTATTAGCATATACATTAAACCCTTGTAAGAATGAAAGGGAATACAAGGTACCCAATTTTTTTATGTTCTAAAATGTCTGAGTTACAACAACAACTACTGGAAATGAATAAATAGAATGCAGATCCAGCAATATCCCTTTCTTCATGCCCAAAAGAGTTGCCAACTGATACTTTGATATAACCGCTACTAAAGAGGAAGAGATGAAGCCCAAATCCCAAGCGATTCACCTCTTTTATATCACACCTGGCATGATGTTGGTACGACCCTGTTATGTACAATTTTCCAACAATCTAAGACTTCAAACCTTCTTTCAAAACCTCTATAACCAGCATTGAGGGATTGATTTAGCATTAATGTTTGATGGCACTAACTTGGCATTCAAACCCCAATTCAATTAACCTTTAAATTCTTCCAATATGCTAAAAATGGAACGATTGGGTAGATAAATTACTAATATATCAACAACAGCAAATATCTTTGAATTTTGATGGTTGTCTTCTTCAAATCTGTACTTTGATGCACATCGAATTATGATCAATCTTCACCCAATAATGGTATGGTTGGGATAAGAAATGGCAAATATTATTCCAGCCCCAAAATGACTTTGATAAATCTAAAGTATTCTCAAAATCTATAATGAAACCCTTGTTTATTTATTCCTTGAAGTGCAATTGTAATTGTTGGATGCAATCACCAAAATCCACTGGGGTTGATCTTTCACAACCGGAGAGGATGCCCTTGTTGTAGATGATCATCTCCAGCAAGCTTGGAATCAAACCTGCAAACCCTTGCAAGCTTCTCCACCAATTTGCAAAGCAAATTCACCAAAACCAAGAAATTCATGAATGAATATGATTCTCATTTCCACCTTTTATACTTCTCCTCAATGGGTCGACCCACTTAATGCCTTCATAAAATCCATTAATAATATTTAATTTACACTTTATAATACTCTCAAATGAAGGCCAAATTAAACTTATAAAATATGTCACTTATAATATTATTATATTCCTAAGTGACACATAAATCCTCAATAATAATATAAAGTCATATACTTTATAAAATAAGATTAATATTTGACTTTATATTAATTAAACTTCGGGTATTAAAATATTTGAACTCGCTCATCCGAATAAACATCTAAAAGTGGATTTGGATACCCATTTGACCCAAGTATTTGCCCATATAATTCGCTTTGACTCAATCACTGACTTACTAAAAATAGTAAGTCTATGCCCAACTACCTGGAAAGACCACCGAAACTAGTAGGTGAAGAATGCAACGCCTCCATGCACTCCAGACATCAACTCCAACTCAACACTGCCTAGACACACTCACCCACTAAAAATAGTAAATATCTATAAATAGCAGATATCAACCTAGATCATTGAAAATAGCTCATCTCATCGCACTGGATGGAAAACCCAACAAGCACATCATCACTGAACCTCAAAAGCCAAAATTACTATAAATAGCAGTTTTCTAAAAATAGCAGTGATGACAGAATTGCTCCAAACGAACTCCCAAAAAAGGGTGGATGAGAGTAGGCAAAGTGCTGACACTAACGATCAACTCAAAATTAGGTTCCCTATCCTCAAACTTAGCCTACGGGAACCATAATATAAGCTAATCTCACCTGAAGAACAAGCAAGCTAGAAAGAGGACATTACAATCAGTTGCATAGTGACCATACTTTCCACAATTGAAACATTTAACAGATTTTGCATCTTTAAATATTCTTGGATCCTTATTCCTTCTGTCATAATTTGCTTCTTCATCACTGGATGACTCATTGCTTGAATCTGACTTCTTACCCTTTGTCTTCTTAGTAGCTTTGAAGGTTGCTTCCTTCCAGGGATTAGGTTCCTCTTTTGTTCTCATATCAAAAGCTATAAGAATACCAAGTAATACATCTCTTGTCAAAGAATCACTATCTTTTGACTCCTCTATCGTAGAGATATTTTCACTAAACCTTTTTGGGAGAGATCTTAAGATCTTATCACAAACATCAGATTCTTCAATCTCAAATCCAAGTCCTTGCATGGCGTTAACAACCTCATCTACATGAAGTAGATAAGTACTAATGTTTTCCTCATCCTTCATTCTTAAATCTTCAAATTGTCCTTTGAGATTTTGTATCTTTGCCTTTTTGACACTTTTATCTCCTTCATATATGCTTTGCAACTTATCCCAAATATCTTTTGTTGATTTGCAATGCATAACCTTTATGAACTTTGTTCTATGCAAACCTCTCAAAATTGCATTCATTGCTTTTGAATTGTAATGATGTAAAATCTTACCATATTTATCTATAGGTGGAGTAGTTGGTGGTGTGTATCCATTTTTTCAATTGCTTCTCATATTTCATTGCCAAATGCCATCAAGTGAATCTTCATTCTCATACTCCAAAATACATAATCACTTCCATCAAATACTGGTGTTGAATTATTATGAGGACTCATTCTTAGAATCCATTGTGTTCTTGTAAGCTTTTCCTTCAAGTTGTTAAACTCTTATGAAGGAATCCACTCTTATACCAATTGAAGAACACAAGCTTATACTGAGAGGGCGGGTGAACAGTATAAGACCACTTTTTACTTTTCTTTCCAATCAATATTATGCAATGTATAGATAGCAATATCGATAGCAGTAATTAAAGCAATGCACAAATCACCACACATAATTGAGACACCAATTTAACGTGGTTCACCCAATATGGGCTACTCCATGGAGAAAATATTTCACTAAAATATTTTCAATCAATATCTTGGGAATCCTTTCCCTATTACAATGTTTATGGACCTCTGTCCAAAGGAGACACCAATCCCCTAATCAAGTTTGTGGATCTCTATCCACAGGAGAACTCCTTTCTCCTCTAATATGATTGGTGATCTAGAAGAACTGCTACCTCCACTATATTGGCTAATGGATCTCTATCCACTGAAGACTCCTATCCTCACTTAGAAGACCTATCCTCACTACACTGGTTTATGGATCTCTATCCACTAGATTTTGTCATCCTCTATACTCTGTCACCTCCAAAGATTGCTCTTAGATCTATCTCAAATCTACACTAAATATAGTCCTTCAATCTAGCACAAATCTGCTCAAACTCTATCTTTGGTCTGGCACAAACCTATCCTCAAATCTGCACCAAACTCTATCTCTGGTCTGGCACAAACCTATCCTTAAATCTGCACCAAACTCTATCCTCAAATTTGTACTAAAAACAATCCTTTGGTCTAGCACAAATTTTTCCTTAATCTCTATCCTCAAATCTACACTAAACACAGTCCTTCAATCTAGCACAAATATGTCCTCAATATCTATCCTCAAATCTGCACTAAACACAATCCTTCGATCTAGCACAAATATATCCTCAATCTTTGTCCTCAAGCCTTAACATAAATCTTGATTTAATCATAAATCAACTCTGTTGGATCTGCCCCAAACCTTAACTCAAGTTTTGAACAAATCAATCAATCAACTCTGCTCATAAGTCTTCTCAAAGACTTGTCTCAAATCTGCCTTGTAAGCTTTCACAAAATCTCACACTAATTTGTCCACAAGTCCTCTCTAGAACTTGTCCAATATGCTCAACAAGTCCTCACTAGAACTTGTTCTATATGCTCAATAATATATGTTCTCAATTATGTATTGTAAGCTTCCACAAAAGCTCACACCAATCTATCCACAAGTCTTCTCAAAGACTTGCCTCAAATCTGCTCAACAAGTTCTCACTAGAACTTGTTCAATTTGCTCAATAATATTTGTCCTCAATTCTATATTGTAAGCTTCCACAAGAGCTCACACCAATCTATCCACAAGTCTTCTCAAATACTTACCTCAAATCTGCTCAACAAGTTCTCACTAGAACTTGTTCAATCTCATAGAAACATATAGAGAATTGTTAGAGACTCAATATGCTTCACATTCACAACAATGCTCAATCACTTTCAATCTCTATTTTTACCACAGAAACATATAGAGAATTGTTAGAGACTCAATATATTTCACACTTATAAACACTCAACCTCTTTCTCAAATCAAATTAGAATATGGAACAATTTGTTTTGCAAAACTTGAACTATCACTTCAATACATCCACTTGACTAGGCTCAACCAACTCTACTCAACCAATCATTTCAACAACAATGCTTATCAAGTAATCCTCACATAACAATGATACTCATGATCTTTTCAAACCCTAGTTCAAGTTCTTCACTCAACCAATCACTTCAACAACAATTTTTATCAAGAAATCCTTACATAACAATGATACTCATGATCTTTTCAAACCCTAGTTCAAGTTCTTTACTCAACCAATCACTTCAACAACAATGCTTATCAACCAATCATAACAATGATCTTGTAAATCCTAGTTCAAGATATTTCACCACTTCACATAACAATGATACTCATGATCTTTCAAACCCTATTTCAATATTCAAACTCAACAACAAGGGATCTCAATTACACAACAATGAGATATGTATTCACTCACTCAAAATATCCAACAATGCTTATCAAACAAGGTTTATAGCATTTACTTCCATTTTAGAAAACTCATCAACTCAACAAACTCACAAAGGAAAACTTAACCAAATCCTTTTCACTCCAATCTTATTTTTAGAAAATCTCAACCAATCAATTATTTTAACCAAAGAAGAATATGCCCATACCTTTTACTTGATGAAGGTTTAGACTTCAAAACTTGTCTCAATTATAACCACTTTCCTTGCCAAGCACAAAGGTTAGATGACAAGAATTATCACCCTAACACTTCTTCAAAATATTTCTTCAATACAAAAATAATATCCAAATACACCTTATAATCTCCAACTTTAAAATAATATTCAACAACCTTCAATCTCAAAAATTAAACTTCCTTACTACCTTATAACTCCTTAAACACTTAAAAACTTAATCCAAAAATCAAAGTTTTGCATTCCCCTTTTAACTCCCCTAAATAACTTATAATCCAATATTAATTATGCAAAAACTTTAATCAATATCAACCTTTGAAACAAAAAAATATTTTCCCTTTTATTTTTCTCAAGCCAAGACAAACCTAACAATGTGCATACCTCAATAGTGTTGCCCAAAAGGCCTTGGTGGGATTCGAACCGCCATTGGTTCTCCCCCAAGCGCTTCTGCAGTGCTTGCACCTACCAACTGGGGTGCATGGCTCCACAAGAGCCAAAAGGCACGAGCGTGCCTTTGACCTTCTCCCTCGAATGATGCAAACCAAAATATGACCTCCCTTCAACAAAATGATGTGCACGGGATTCGAACCTGCACCAGGCGTCTCAACGACGTCTTACGCAACCCTTGGTTGCCAACTCAGCTATGAGGGACTTCGAATATTTTTCAGAGGCTATTACCCTTTGTCCTTTCTTTTGCTCGAATACACATGCAAAAATTACACTTCTCTTTTGCACGAGCCAAAATACAAATTGCATGTATAATATTCCAAATGTCAACTTTGGCATTATTTATATGCAACCCTTATCTTGTTCCCACGTCGACGATTATTCAAATTTTATTTGAATTTGAATATTTAATGTTAGTTTAAATATTAAATAAATATTTAACTTAACCTTAGCATCCATTATTATTTAAATTAAAATTTTAATCAAAGATTAAAATATTTTAATTTAAATTAAATTCTCTTGTAAATTAAATTCTCTTGTGGGTCTTTTCAACTTGATCCTTAATCTTTTTAAACTTGGTTTTTGATCCAAAATAATAATAATAAAATATTATTATTTAATTTGACTTTGCTTCTCCTTCCTTGGTTCTTTATTCTTTGAACCCTCCTAGGTATATAATATTTAAAAATAAATATTATAACCTATTGCTTTTCAAGACCTTATTTTTGGAGGAAACACTTAATGTCCTCAAAGATGACGAACATAGCACAACAATGCTTTTGACATCAATGACAACAAACACTCCTCAAAATGTCCAACATAAAGTTCCATGTTATCATAAGATGTTACATCATCACAAGTTTCCATGTCATCATAAGTTTCCACATCACGCATGTTTATACCATCAATGTATTTTAAAAGGGATTTACATGGGAGGAAATTGAACTTGAGACCTTTGATGGTCTAATGGCTTAGAGAGCTTTGGCTAGCCAACCCTTCAAGTAAAACACTTGGGAGGAAAAGCATTGTACTTAAAATATTAAAAATAAATTTGTTAAATTCCCTCCTTTAATGTTCTATGCTAATGTGGGTATGCACTTGTGTGCCTCAAGTTTGTCACAATTCTAGAGAATATTCCTTTTTATTATGAAAAATTAGAGTACCCTTCTAAGGTTATATTATGGAGACAAAGCTCTAGAAAATGTATCAAGAATGTATTATCAAAGGATCAGTGAATATTAAAGCTTGTATACATATTGAGCAATTCTAATGTAAGTTTTCTTCATATTATTTGCATGAATGGTATTGGCCATTTTACTTCATATTATTGCTATTTACATGAATATTATGTTCATTGATATTGATCATTTATATTAAATTGCTCTAATATTTAAGACTAATCAAGATCCTAGATACTATGACCTATGATAATCTATCTAAAAAGCTAACATTTGTATCAAAGCTACATTGTTTAGACTCTATCAAAGCTACTTTGAGTAGTCTCTATTGCTAGCATCAAAAAGAGTTTTTGGTGTAAATATTTGATTCTAGAGTAATATGAATTAGAGATAGTGCGAGTAAATTTTAAAGCTAACACCATGCTTGATTTTGGTATGAATTTTGAAGAGCTAGCATCAAAGGAAAACTTTGGTGTGAATTTGGAGGAAGGGCCATGTGAAGGAAACGTAGGCCAAAATAATGTTGGGTTATTGATTACCTTAACTTTATAAAATCATTTGAAGATTGATATTGTGCAAGCAAAAAATATAGCCCCCATTGAAGCCATTGGAAGAGCATGGGTTGATTGAGTTGCACTAGTTATAGGAGGAAAAACCTAAGGAAGAAAAGGTTCTAGCAGAATGCATCTTTGAGAAAGTCCTTAAGGCAAAAGGAAAGGAATCTTGCAAATCAAAATCATAGTACCATGAGTAGAGGTTATTGTGAAAGACAAAAATAAAAGAGAGTAGTAGAAAGTTGCTCAAATTGGAAGACATCAAGAAGAATTAGAGAGGGAGTTGCTAAGAGCTTCCCAAGTTGTGAGATAACCATAATTGATAGGGAGACATTAAGAGCTACCCGAGTTGTGAGATATCTAGTAGAGAAGCATGGGTACATAGAAGGGATCCACTGAAGCATCCCATGTATACCTATTGAAGAAGATATAAAGAAGGCAAAAGCCCTATGATTGAGATAGAGCTGAGAGCATCTATCATATAGAACATAGAGTCGAAGGAGGATGAGATCCATCCTAAGATAAAGATTGAGTGACTAAGTGGCATTGCATTCATCTAAGTGTCATTACATAGTAGTAGAAGTAGTTGAAGGTTGAAGCACCAGAGAAGACTGAATGCTATAAAGACTAAGAGTGTCTAATCGATCTTGCATTATAGTAGTAGCTAAAAGTTAAAGCACCAGAAGATTGAGTGTTGGAACAAATTGAGTGTCTTAGTACCATTGTATTGTAGAAGCAATTGATAGATTGAAGCACTAGAGAAGACTAAGCATAGGAATAAATTAAGCACCTTAGCATCATTGAGTAGCAACAAAACCAGTTGTAAGTTGGAGTGCTAGAGAAAACTAAGCATTGGAATAGACTGATCATCTAAGCACCATTGTGTTGTGGAAGTAATTGATAGATTGAAGCACCAAAGGGATTTGAGCTCTAAAAAATATTAAGTTCCAAAGTTATTTGAGTGTCATTGTAAAACCTGTGAGCACCTTGAGAAAAATTGAGACATTAGCACTTGAGATATTTATAATATTTTTGGAGTAATTAAAACATCTCAAGTTTTATTTAAAGTTGGTAGAATGGTGAAGATAATTGGGTGATGATAATCGAAGAGCACCCTGGAAATTCAGTCATAATTTGACGATGTTTAAAGAATTTGGTGTAGGTTTCGTAAGGTATGATTTAAAATACTTCTATTTTGGATGAGCACTTAAGTGAAATTTAAATTGCATTAAGTTTTTTAATAAAGGGAGAGCAATAAGGTTTTATAAAATTTTCAAAATATATTTTTAATTGAAGTGATTTCAAAATTTTGGTTTTTAAATATTTGAAAATTTTGAAAAGTTAAAATTAGGGAGTTAAAAAGGATTCTACATTTGATAGAATTTGTTTATTTGAAAAACTTGTTTTTTGAAAAAAAAATTGAAATTGATTGAAGTTTAGAGAGATAAGGAAGTCTACTCCAAAAGAAAATTTAAAAGTTTTGATTGGTTAAAATTTTGCAAATTAGAATTCTTTATTTGAAATTTGGGAGCCATAAGGTTTTCAAATCCAAAGGAATTGATTTTGATAAATTTGAATATTTCTTTAAATTCTTTAGATTGAGAATTTGTTTTTTGAAATTTGGAGTAATAAGGCTTGTACTCCAAAGGAAATTATTTTTTTGAAGAAACAAATAGATTTCAAAGAAGAATGAATGCTCATGAAAAAGGAAAAGTTTCTAAACGTTAGAATTAACAAAGCATATTCAATTTATTAAAAATAAAGCTAAAATTATCATTTTTATGATTCCTAAGCAATGTATTGAAGATGTTCTTAATGAAGATAAAACAAGTTATGAATCTACTATGATATCAAAAAGAACTACAAAACCAAAAAATTAGTTATATATTCCCATCAAAGTTTATCCAAAAATAAATTTTAAACAAAATAATAAGTTTAGACGTAAAACTAAAGATTGTTTGAGACAAGTTCATTGCCTAAATTATGAGAGTCATAATCATACTAAAACAAAAAACCTATACATACCATATTTAACCTTAGAAAATTCAAATATCATTTGATTAATTTTACTTATATTTCTTAAATTAAGAATTGAAATACACGTTAAACTTAACTCAAAAATATAATATACATATTTATGTCATAATTAACCATTGTAACAAAAAAAACAAACCCGTATACAAAAAGAAATCAAGGGTGCCCTTTTCTCCATGAAGGCCGATAAGGCACCTAGGCCAGATGGGTTCCCCCCCTGGTTTTTTCAAACCTTCTGAGACATTGTGGGGGAAGATATTTGCAATGCTATCATCGAGCTCCAACGTACCAAGATCATCATGAGAGGAACAAACTCCACTTTCCTTGCCTTGATCTCTAAAATCCCTCAATGTATATCTATGACAGATTTCAAACCAATAAGCTTATGCAACATCATTTACAAGATTCTAACAAAATCCCTAGCTATCAGGATGAAGGGAATCTTTCCTATCATTATAGATCCTTGCCAAGGCAGATCCATCATAGACAACACCATATCACTTCATGAAACCCTTCATTGTACCATGTGCAACAAAAAGGCAGCCATGTTCCTGAAGTTGGACATCAGCAAAGCCTTTGACAGCATAGACAGGGATTTCCTCTTAAAGGTTTTGTCCAAGTTTGGGTTTCACAAAGACTGGATCGAAATCATCAAGGGATGCATCACTTCACACTGGTTATCCGTTCTTTTTAATGGATCTACTACAATTTATTTTCCTAGCCATAGAGGCATTAGATAGGGAGATCCCCTATCCCCCTTCCTCTTCATAATTCTTGTTGAATCCCTCGGTAGAGCTTTCAAATATGCCTGTGCTTCTGGGTCTGTGTCCATGATTAAAGCCTCATCTAATTCCCCTCCCCTGTCCCACCAAAAATTCATGGATGATACTATCATTGCTACCCTAGCCTCTATTCTTCAAGCCAAATTCGTAAAGGGTATTCTTGATACCTATACCTTAGCAACTGGGCAGGAAATCAACTACCTCAAAAGTAAATATTTTTTTCTCAACACCCCCGATAGCAGACAATAGAAGATTGCTCGTATCCTTCAGTGCAGCATAGCTGATCTTCCCACCTCCTACCTAGGTCTCCCCCTGTTCACCAAAAGCCCAAAATAATCCATGTGGGACAATGTAATCGACAGAATCAAGCACAAACTTGCAGGATGGAAGGGTGCTCTTCTCTCCCAGGTAGCTAAGGCAACCCTCACTATGGTCGTCCTCCAGAGCATCCCGATCTATTTAATGTTAGTATTTAAGGCTCCTGCTATCGTCCATTCCAATATGAAACAAATCCAAAAGAACTTCCTATGGTCAGACCCGGAGGAGAAGAAAAAATTTCACCTTGTTAGT
Source organism: Wollemia nobilis (assembly GCA_028583015.1). Lineage (NCBI taxonomy): Eukaryota > Viridiplantae > Streptophyta > Pinopsida > Araucariales > Araucariaceae > Wollemia > Wollemia nobilis. The sequence continues at coordinate 106,757 of JAQPPZ010001594.1, read as the reverse complement.
TGGGACAGAGTTTGCCAACCTAAATCCTAGGGAGACCTCGGGCTAAGAAGATCAGCCAACATGAACCTTTCTCTCCTCGCCAAGCAAGCTTGGAAACTTTTCTCCAACTATAAGGCAGAATGGGTTTCCATCGTTCAAAGCAAATATCTCCAACACTTGTCCCTGATGGATGATAATGTCCCTGCTAGTGGATCTGCCTTCTGGCGGGTCATAATCCAAGCCAAATATCTTATCATCAAAGGCACCCGATGGCAGCTAGGCAGGGGAACAACGATCAATTTTTGGGATGACATGTGGCTGAAAGACAAACCCCTTGCGAAGATCCCTGAATTCTCCATCCTAAGACCAGTTCTCGAAAGAAGATGGGAAAACAAGGTAAGGGACTACATTGATAACCAAGGCAATTGGAAAAATTTTCCCACTAGCGATAGAAATGATCATCTAGCCAGAGCAGGATTTTATTTATCACGCTACTGAGAACCACCATCATCCCCACCATAGCCACCCTAGACCTCCCAGTATAGACAGGGACTGACAATGGGTATTTCTCGGTTAAGACAACTTATTCCCTCCTACTATTCCCTTCAGTTTGGTGTGGGTCAAACGCCTTATCCCGAATATAGGTTTATTTTCATGGATTACTATCCAAAATAAAGTCCTCACCACCGATAATCTTATGAAGAGAGGCATCTCGGTCCCCAACAGGTGTCACCTGTGCCTGTCCAACTGGGAATCTCTTAACCATATTTTATTGGAATGTAATTTCACCAAAGAAGGGTTGAGTCACATGCTTTTTATGCTCCAGATTCAGTGGGTCCACCCCAAATCCCTCCTGGATCTCTTCATCCAATGGTCTGTCCCTTTCAAAAATCTCAAAGTCACATTTCTATGGAAGATTTGCCTTCACCACCTTTTGTGGTAAACTTGGTTAGAGCACAATCGCAGAGTCTTCTCCACCACTTCCAATTACGTTGTCTCCATAGCTGCCAAAGCAATTGCCTATGCTACCGAGAATTCCCAGCTCCTCCCGTGGTCTAGCTCCCCGATCTGCAGAGTTGAAATTAAGATTCTTCACTCCCTCAACATTCTCATTCCCGTCCCATCCCATCCCACTCCCCATACCAGGCTGAAGGCCCATTGGCAACCCCCTCCAAAAGGCTGGTTGAAGCTCAACTTTGATGACGCTTCCAAATGGAATCTTGGGCTGGCAAGAGCGGGTGAAGTTTTTAGGAACCACAAAGGTGAGATTGTTCTTGCGTTCATGGAGAATTTAGACCACAAAACAAACAATGTCGTCGAGGCATGGGCATTGTGGCGAAGCATGAACCTGATCAAGGACACCCGAAATAATCTACACATTAGAGGAGATTCCCTCAACATTATAGGCTACATCAACACAGATAAGATTCCCCCATGGAATATCAGATCTCTGATTCTAGAAAGCAAGAAAATTATCGATCAGCAACACCAGGTGGCAGCTGCCCATGTGTATCGTGAAGCCAATCAGCTTGTCGACAAGCTTGCCAACATGGGCATTACCCAAACACCTATTTTGGTGTGGTGCAACTCTATTCCGCCAAGTGTCTCCCACGTCGTGGCTACGAAAAGGCAAGCCAGGTGCTTTTATTCCCCTCCACTCTAACCTATGTTTTTATTTATCAAGGTGATGCAGGTTTTGAATCATGTTACCTCCCATGGGATGCCTCCGTCTCATATGCTCCCTTACCACCTCATGATTGGTCTCTTAGATGATATTGTCAACCTTGATGCTTCCGAGTGGACCTCTGCTCGTCACAACATTGGTTTCCAAAGTTCTGTGCAAAATCCCAACGTCACATATGTTGCTAGTTTTCCGCACGTTTTTTTGTCGACTCTAGCTGCAACTGGGTGCCTAAGGTCTTCCAATTTTACCCGTGTGGATATTACTTCAATACTTTACACCAATCCCCAGCATCCTCGCCCTGCCCACCACCTTTCCACCTGTCACCATCCCACACTGATCGGCATGTCCCTTGAGCTACCCTTGGCCTATTTATCTTGTCCTTGTCGCATATTTCAAATCGATGTTATCCATATCTGCCACCCAAACCTCTGGTCGAGCCTTTCCACCACCTTCCTCTCCTCCCCTGCACCTACCACCATGGCCTACCTTGAGCCAAGTACCCTTCAACTTGACACTCTATCGGCTTCCCATCTGGATGCCTGCAAACTGTTTCCCTTCCTATCAAAATTTAAAGGTGCAAAAGCTGACATTAGAGATGATTTTGTAAGGATGTGGTCGAATGACCATGTTATGGTGAAGAATCTTCATTTTAAGGTTACTCCTGCCCTAATTGTTGAAGTCTATGGCTTAACCCTCACTGTTCGTATGGTCCGACGTGATAATCACAATTGGGAACTAGAGTTAGAGGGGTTCCCAAACTATCAAGATTTCAAATGGTCAGGCGTGTCTTTGGAGCGTGAATCCCTTCCTTTGCCATGGCCCATAGTCGATGTCCCCTTGATGCAATATCTAGCCTACGATGATCCATCGAAACCCATGTCCAGTTTTCACCTAGCATTGGTTAACCACATTTGTGGCTACAGACCCTTGAACCTCCCCACGTTTCTCCACCGTTCTATTCGCCTGTTTGTCTTCGGTGCCCACAAGAAGCACTCAACACCCACTCACTAGGGCCTATTCGTCATCATCTACCACCATGTCACCTCTAACCTGCCCATTGCGGTCACCCCTTTGCAGTCCACCCCCCATTCCCCCCGCCCACAGTCCTGCTCATTCCTTGTCCAACGAGCCCTTGAGTGATGGGGCCTTTCAAACCCTTGTTACCAAGAAAGGATCTGTCTATAGCCACTCCTTCCAAGTCTCTCCCCACCAATAGCAAGAAGGCAACATTGGGCAAGTGCAAAGCCAAGGTCGAGGAGAACGGATTCCCCAGGCGTAGATCATCCAGAGCTAAGAAGGTTAAAGTCGAATCCAATCATAGAATTCCCTCCGTTAACGTGTGTCGATGACATAAAGCAAAAAATTCGGACCCCAACTCTGGCATCTCCAACAAGATAACCAGGATGTTCATGAAGTGCTTCATCGCGGCCTTTGAAAATAGCCACCTCAACCTTGAAGCAATACCTGAAGCAAAACGTAGCGAACGTCGAAGAAGACTCCCCGGAGGTTGAGCCCTAAAGTATGCTTCTTGAGCCAGGTTTTTTGTTTTTTATTTTTGTCTCCTCTGGGTTATGTCATTATTTTTTGCTATATGTCTCTTTCAGCTGGTCTGTTATGACGGTGATCATGTGGTGGCCCATGCGAGGGTCCTGGCTGGTTTTTTCATGGGTGTTTTTAGGATGGTCTCTAGTTGCTCCTATGTGAGCAAGTACTCCCTAAGTATTGGTGCTGCTATCCCCTGCGTGGGAATTTTGTTATTTACTATCCCTTGCGTGGGAATGCCTAGTTTTTTCTTGTTTCTACCTCCCCTCAAATGGGATTATGCAGAAGCGGCTCCTATCAACCTATTAGGGTTTTTTGTACATCTGGGATTTGGGACCCAGTTAATAGAAACACCAAATTACCAAAAAAAAAGTTTATCCAAAAATAAATTTTAAACAAAATAATAAGTTTAGACATAAAACTAAAGATTGTTTGAGACAGGTTCATTGCCTAAATTGTGAGAGTCATAATCATACTAAAAAAAGCCTATAAATAACATATTTAACCTTAGAAAATTCAAATATCATTTGACTAATTTTACTTATATTTCTTAAATTAAGGATTGAAGTACATGTTAAACTTATTTAATATCTATAAACTCAAAAATATAATATATATTTATGTCATAAATAACCATTGTAACAAAAAAACAAATTTTATGTTCAATTTATCTAATATTTATAATATTCATAAATTAATATATTTATACTATAATTGGGTGAGTGTGTGAGGGGGTGGGTGTGTGTCTCCCTGGTGGAGTTGTTGTAACAGGTTGGAGGATTCTGGTCAAAACCCTCATTTCTTAATATTACCAAAAAAAAAAAATCACTATATCAGAAAACAAACAATATATTTCAAAAACAAATAATATATCTATAATATTGTCCCTACAAAGACACCTAAATTGTATGTTGTTTCATCTTGGTGACCTCAATTCAAATCATGGAAAGGGAGGTTGCCTAATACTTTAGAAAGTATAACCTTAATTATACCATCCATTATATTTTACATTACTTTAAAAAAATTAAAATAATATATATTTTTTTAATACTTAGGAAAATATAACATAATATTTAATTTAACTAAATATTATAAAAATATTTTTAAAATCATTTAAATTTTAAAATTTAAATAAAAAAATACTAAAAAAATATTTTTGAATAATACATATGTTCTTGTAATATTTTTAAGTATAATTTTTTTTTTTAAATTTTAATTTATTTGCTAAAGAAGTTAACTAGCTCAATCAATACGCTATTTCTTTTAGGTGACCTGTTCATTTTAATAATTAATTTTTGATGCAAACTTTTATGCACGGGCACGACGTTAAAAGTTGGACTCACAGCAGGCACGAGTCCCATCTACATACTAGACTTTGTTAAACCATTTATTACCATAAAACTCGTACCACTACCACCTATTTAAAAAGTATAAACAAGCCCAACTAAACTAAACCATTTAGTGCTACAACATCTGCTAATACTTGAACAACGTTTCCTTATCATATCCTTTCAGGTTTTCAGATGTCAACTCCCCCATCTAATCTATGCAGTTCCCTTACTTTTCCATTTTCTAATGAACAGGTGCTAAACCGGTGAGCCCGGTGTTAAAATTCGTCACACCACACCCTGCATAAAATGCCTAACTCAAACATTTGTTTCAAAAAATAAAAAATATTGGCTTGATAGTCGTTGACTTTGGCTTGATGAATGATTGCGTATGTATTGTGGCCCACCGTCATTTTTTTTTTGCGGCCGGTAAAAGCTTGCTTTGGGTGCAAGAAATAATATTTGAAAAGATCCGTTGAAGTTGAAGAGATGCTCCATTTATTCTTTTCCCAAGCAAATTCGAGGCACCGCCTGAAACACCGGATACTTGAAAGAAGTCTCTGAAACGAACACGGCCGATCCGTTCTTATCCTCTTTCAGCCATCTTTCCGGCTTGAATTCCAGCCCTGCTCTCCATCCGTCCCATCGCACCGTTCCGTCCGGCAGCACATCCTGTTCCGACGCCTCTTTTGTGTCAGACGGCACCGGCGGATACAGCCTCATAGATTCGCAGATACTTCATCTCTCTCAATTCTTCATAACAGAACCCCGAAGCCTCCTTTTCTGCTCGGCTATTTCTCCATTAATTCCTTCTTCGACCTGAGGATGAGTCATGAGAGGACAGCAGCCAGAAAAACCACGTGAGCGCCGCAGACGTCGTGTCTCTCCCCGCCAAGATAAAGCTTATGACAATATCTCTCAGAAATCTGGACAAGAGGTCTTGATCGCCGCCGGACTTATCATCCTCCTTTCTTTTGCGGATAAGAGGTCTTTCGCTGGATTGCGTGCCGTAATGTCTTCTCGGAACCGAGGTTTAACATCCGTTTTACCCTCCAGCCAGAGGGCAGGACGTCGTTGAACCTTCGATCTGGAGAGCCTCCCCCCGTTCACCAATTCATTTCCTCTGTAAATCCATGCAGAAGGCCTTACCCTATCTCTGGGAGAACACTATAGATCACCCCCTCAGAGCTTTAGGCAATTCCTTTGCACCGCCATTGGATCCATTCTTTAGCCTTTTCTTCTCAAAGATACTTAGGGTTAGACGGACGGTGTTGAAATCCACTGCGCTTCCACCAAGAAATGCAGTGATCCCGAGATTCAATCAAGGCAAAGGGCGCTGGATCCGATATCAGGCAGGCCTGCAACACTTACTAGTAAGTCTAATATTTTTTTTTTTTTGTGATCACATATTTTTAAAAAAATATTGGACTCTTTATTTTCTTATCATATATTATTGGACTGTTTTTGCTGTTTGTAAGGAACATTATATTTTATTCCATAGAACATGCAAGAACTTTGCTGTTGGTTTGTAAGGAACATTCGATTTTATTTCATAGGATAGGTCTGTAAGAACTTTGAATTGTTGCTTTCAGATAATTTTACTAAACATAAGGAACATTGTATTTTATTCCATACAACATGCCCGTAAGAACTTTGCTGTTTGTAAGGAACATTGTATTTTATTTCATAGAACATGTCTGTAAGAACTTTGAATTGTTGCTTTTAAATAATTTTACTAAACATAAATATAAATATAAATATATATAAAATTTAAATTATTATTTAAAATTAAATGTGTTATATAAAATAAACTCAAAACATGCTATAGATTTAAATTAAAACACCTTGAACATTAAAACATTATTTCCATCTTTAGGGGGAGTTCCAAGGGCGCAACAAGACAAGGACCGTTAAATATCAATTGAGAGCACCAAATCTGGAAGATGTGACGTGTCATTTGTCTCTGTGTGAAAATGCCAAAGAATTGGCATTAACTCATATGTGGTTAGAGATTAACTTCATTAAACACAGTAATGTTTGAGATTTATCGAGCTCGAGCTGGGACGTAGATGAAAGCCTCAGCAAGTTTGTTCTAGCCAGGTAGGAGCACCTAAGGCGGGATGAGAACCATCGATCCAAGGCAAGGCAATTAGTATCGTGACGTAACAATGGTATGTAACGAAGACAAAACAATGGTCCAAGATTCCAACGATTCCAAACTTGTAAGCTTTAGGCTAGATGTCATTGAAGGGAAGTTAGCTGGATTAATTATATCTCCCTTTCTCCCATGTTACAAACTACCAGTTGGAACGCTGATTTCATTTCATGCCATGCCCATGTCTAGAGATAGCTAATGTCAAAAATATAATAATTTACTAGTATGTTCTCTTAACGTGTATGAGATGGGTATTTCTCTAAATAAATATAGGGTATCTCTCTCTTCATTAAATCTTCACATAAATAAATAGTCTTTCAAACTCTCTGAAGAGGGTGAGATAAGGTTTCTATTCACATTTGTAAAATCATATAATAACTTGTCAATTAATAAAAAAATTTTCTCTAATTTAAACTGAAAATAAAACGACAACCCCGTCACTTTCACAAAAACCTTCATTCCTACATTTGTTGAAACATATAGCAAATAGTTTCCAATTCCGAACCCTTTAAATCCCCTCAGCCCCTCTATTTAAAAAAATAATTATTATTATTTCCTGATGAAATCCCTTTTACCGTCGTTAAAGAAAAAAGAAAATCCCAGTAGTAGCGTACAGATTGTCTTTTAAAGCCTGGCATTGGCATAGAGATCCTCATCTCTCGATTCCCAACATCCCTTCGCTTCTTCACGGACAAGGCAATCCTTGTGAGAAAATAAGTTATAAACGACACGTGTCGGGGCACGACATAACTTGGGACTTGGAAGTCTTGGTTTAATATTCCGTGGTGAAGTCATAGTTATTGGTGGAGAAAACAACAAAAGAACCAAAAGACAAATTCCAGTAACAAGTCGCCAGGTGGTAGGAGGGAGGAACATGACTTGTAGGTGTAAAGTTAAAGTTAGACCGGGCCGAGAGGGTAGCCACCCATGGTGCTAATTTCGAAAAGAAACACAATTAATGAAAATTAAGAGGCATAAAAGGCTGGGTTCGACCACGTGTAGTTATCACGAGCGAGCGAGATTGGTGTGAATGCGAAGACATGTGCTACAGCAGTCGGAATTCAGTTAATGGCTGCCAATGCCATTGTCTATGGCTGGACTGAGGTCAAGGTCTTCAACGCCCATAATGGCATAGTCTTTATCTACCAACAGTTCAATCATAGTGGCATTATTAATGATAACGATGATAATAATAATAATATTATGAATAGTCCACTGTAAGGGGAAAAAAATGAACCATGTTTGGGATCTATATCATTGGGCGGTTGACAGGGGTCCACGACACGACAAGATTCCTCTACCAAGCTTTCGATGTCAGACTCTGTGGGTGGCATTATATTAGTATGTCTGTATAAAAATAATATAATATTAAGTATAACGGGGTATAATAATAAGGAATTTAAAAAAGTTTGAAAGACAATAATTTCATTTTATACAAGAGTTGGGCAAGAAAGACTCTTCATTTTTATTTTTTATTTTTAGTGAGAAGATTCCATTTTATAAAAGACTTTAAATGTAAATGTACTACAACTTCTTCAAATTTAAATTTTTTATTTATATATATATATTCTAATATCTATAAATATTATAATATATATATTTTTTAAAGATTTTATTTTCGGTGTTTGATTAAGTCCAACCGTCTGGGAGAAGTATTTGGGCCAACGATTGCCCTAAAACTCATTGTGAGGAGTATCCCAAGATTTTTTATTTTTAATAATATTATTTAATTATTTACAATAATAAATTTTATAGTCTTTAATATTATTATTTTATTATATTATGATATTAATTATTTTTTAAAATTTGTTGTGGGATTGATATGAGCCCCAATTGTTCATCGAATAACCTGGACATGATTGCATTCATTGCGCACATTGTACTACGGTGGTGAGTTTCCCAATGATGGATGAACAAATTTAGAGGCCAAAGGAGACTATAGTCAATGCAATTCTGCAATACATCATGCACTTGTACGACACCAACTCTCCTACACCCTTACGACAAACAATAATTGCTTACTTGTATGGTAAGTACTTGTATGACAAGTACGATAGGTTGGACTCCACTTGAACGACAAGTGTACAACAATGTTAGCTATACACTTGTATGATCTTCTCTCACTAGAATGGCACAAAACAATCCACTAAAACAACACAACCAACACTCCATTTGTATGGTGGCGTTCGTATAACGTCCTGGACTACAACTCTCTCGTATTGTGATCTAACTGCAACACTTCCACACCTGCACACAAAATTCAATGCACACACAATATACCAACTAACAACATCAATATCATGCACAAAACATACACATCACAGGAATAAGGGATGAATTATCATTGTATTACTTTGTTGTACAACATGTACATCACAGAGTATCTCTCACAACAATACAATACACAAACTAGATGCTCTATGTACATCCTCTCTCCTCTCCTGGCGCATAGTCTATGGCATGATCTCCTTAATGACACAAGATACTCAAACAATTGAATGGAGGTCCTATTTATTGTTGGGCCTTGGCTGTTGCCAACAACGGTCTTCTAGGACACCTCACCACAATTGTTTCCCCCTTCGCATGTATGTGACACACCTTAATCAGACATTATAGTATATTGCAACATATCAATGATGATGTCACCACTCTTTGACGTCTCTTACAAAATTGCATTACATTCGGATTTCATTTCATTACATGTGCATCTAATTTTCCATTCTCATTTACATCTGACTCTTATTACTACTATATACGCTAAGTTTTTGACTTGACAAAATTAGCTTCTACATCTACCTCCCTTTAGCTTAGTCAATGTCCTTATCAATGATTGTCTTTGCTTTTGGGGACTCGGGTTATGCTGAGGAGTCAAAATAGTAATACCTCCAAGCTCATGGAATTGTAGTTTGAAAGCCTCATTTTCTCCCTTCAATCATTTGGCATAGGCTTGGTACTGAGCCCACTTCATGTCGTATTGACTTGCCTTTTGCTCAATATTTGCCAACCTAGCCTTCAACTTAGCTTTCTTCAGGGTTTCCATAGCCAACTGCTTGTCCTTTTTTGCTATCAGCTGATCTTGATGTTGGTCCTCCTTATTCTTCATCTCTAACAGCTGCTCTCTGATTGAGCATTCTAACTTCAGCTGCCCTATCAACTGGTCCTACTCCTGCATCTTAGTCTTCTCCTCAACCTAGCTAGTTCTGCTTTGTCATCCTCCTACACGTATTGATGTCGTCCTTCAAATTCTTGTAGCTGGTTAGCAAATTATTCGCTTGCTTTATGGATTTTCTCCACTCCTGTGGCTAACTATTGAATCAAGTATGCCAAAAAGTTTATTTTGGCATACATCTTCACCAACTCAGATGCAAGTTTAACATACTTGACACCTGCTTCATATTTTGGGCAAGTTCTCATGTTTCCTTCATCAATGTAAAATTGTGTTGGTTTCTTATATAATGTTTGGGTTCCTTCTGGCATATTCTACACACCAATCATGTTTCTAATGTTGCCAGTCTCTAACTCCCATAGATGCGTTTGATTTATGTCAACATGTTTCTTCATCTACTCCTCATCTTGAACCCATTGTATCAACTTGCCTAATGTGTTTTCTATCATCAGCTGCCATTTTCGCCATTTTCCCACACATCTGAATTGGAACTCCAATATCGCTCTATCCAAGGCTCTAGACATCTTGAAACATACATCAACTTGCTCATTGATATAATCCTCTACAGTTGGTGGTTTTCGAAAATTTGACACTTCTATTAATAAATGCTCACTCGCATCCAACTCCATGTCTATATCATCTCCTTTGATGGTTTCCTCCACATCCTCTCCACCTTGTCCTTATAGGTTGATTGGTCTTATTGCTGCCTTGCCTTGTTGCATTGGTTGTTTTGCATTAGTTGCCATCTTTTCCTGCTCTCTTTGGCTCTTACTCCAACGATTGGCTATTATCTCCTCTACACATCGCTCTAATCTTTGATGCAACCTGATTTCCCTTTTCTCTTCTCTTCTGGCACAACTGGTGTTCGTACCGTCTCAAGTATTGTAGATGGGATGTCAATTTGCACCTCTTCATCTAGTGGGGGTGAACCACATGGATCCATCTGCTATGCAAACTACAATTGACTGTTATCCAAACTATTAGGCGTATGGACATTCTCCACCCTGAAACTCCTTGCACCTTCCTCTCGTGCAATGTCCACTATAGTCTATTCCTTTGCATCGACATCCATTGTAGGCAACAAATCCACCTCCCAGAGAAAGAATAAGTGATTTGCTAAAGTTTTGACTATTTTGGAGATGATTTGCTCCAGTTTTGTGAAATCGTATAGTAGGGAGCAAATCGTACATAAGACCGTACAACTGAAGTGGCAAACCATACAGAGCAGTGGCAAATCATATAGGGCGCACCGAAATTTACTGAAATGTAAAGGAAATGCAATTTCGGGATGAAATGTTGCATGGATTTGCTAACCTAAGGTGTAAACTTAGGAAAAGGTCAAAATAATGTAGTCAGTTGTAATTGGGCAGTTGTGAATAACGGATTGTCTCAAGAACCACTTTGGAATGGCCTGGGCAACATTATATAAGGCCCCATTTTCGAATTTAGGAGTCTAGCTACTAGTTTACTGGTTCATAGTTGCTAGGATAGAGAGTTAGCCATATTTATGAGTTATTGCTATAGTATGGATAGAGTTTCCACATTGTACTTGAGTTGATCACCATTAATAATAAAGAACAGATGTTGTGGATGACAGTGTACGATCCTGTGTGTATGGTTGATGCATTGTGGATGATTATTGTGTGATCGAGTTTCTTCCTTACTGTCATATGTTAGTTTTAGGCTTCATTGTAGGTTGTGAGCAGATTGCTACTAGTGGGAATCATGGAGAATGATCTAGGAGCATGAGGACGTTGTCAAAGACGTATTGAAGCAGACTGTATGATTTATGGGCGTAATTTCTTGAACATAATCACTTATAATCCTGGATTGGATGCTTTGCTTGTGTGTGGAATCATCTTGTTTGGATTGTTAAAACCTTACAAAACCTTTCGGAGAGAGATTGGAGCAGAAGAGCGTTGCAAATACTATCTTGTTGTACCTTTGGATCATACAGATCGTACATCATACAAATCATACACAGAATCCTTACCCGATTTGGTAAAATTGACGATTGATAGAAACTTACCCGATTTGGCAGTTTTGGTAATCGGCTTGAACGATTACAAAACTATGTACGACAGCCTCCAAAATAGCATCCATCAGTTTTTTTGAGTGCAAGATCGTACCATCTTGGCCACTGTATGATCTCAGATCGTACAATGTATGTGTGGAAGGTCGTACAAGAGATTGATAGTCCGTACGAGGGTAGTTTGGGTACTTGGAAGATTGTTCGATTTGGTACTTAAGATCAAGCTCATCCTAGGGATTATTCTGACCATCGGAAGATACATCCCCATCGTGAATACTCCACCGCTGTGTTACATTTGGCGTCGTTGTTGTAGTTGGATGAATCCATTGCTCGATTAGGTAGCGCCAAACTGTGTTACATTTGGCGTCGTTGCCTTATCGAATTTGGCATTTTTGTTAAAACGGGTTGAATTTGATGAAACAATTGGAGGTGATTTCTTATGACAAACACTAGTACATGAAGTCGTGGGAGAATAGAACCACGAGAGAACATTCCAGTAAGAAGGAGCATAAGGATTGCTCAAAGAGGAAACACGAGTAACTCAGATCAGAGTACGCACGAACCAGAGATAGAGCAAGTTTAGACATTCGAAGAAGGAGACTTTGAGACGTTTTTGATTGAGACAGAAGATGAGGAGGAAAACCCACCGATCGTAGAGGATATGGGTGACAAAGAGAAAGTGCACGACGACGGAGAGTGGATGGTAAGGCCTGAGGAAGTGGCAACGGGGTTGCGAGAGGGTGCAGAGGATGGGAGTTAGTGACCAAGGCAACAGGACGCGGGGACTCAGGAAGATAGACCAAGACAATCTCCATCACATCAGAGAAGAAGGTCGTAGAGTGAGGACGCACAAGAATTTGGTCACCGAGTGGCGGGACAGAATAAGATACCTCGAATTGATTCTTCTGACGACAACGGAAGTAAGACACCTCCGAGGAGGAATTCGGTCGAGATTCCACGGGAGACCTCGAGTGAGAGTGACGACTCTCCCAAGATGGCTAATAGAGCAACCAAACAAAGATGTCCACCGTTTTCAGGTGAGGGTAAGGAAGACCCCACACAACATATTGGAACTTGCATAACCATTTGGAGGGAAAATAGTGTAAAGAGGAAGGTTGTCACTAGTGATGTAGTTTGTGACACTCCTCACAGTAATAAAAGATGTAGAATATGGTATGACATGGAAGATGTTGACATAGAAGATGTTGTCATGGAAGATGTTGACATGGAAGATGTTGACATGGAGGATGTTTTGATGGAAGATGTTTTCCAAATAGAACAACCCATCATACACTCAAAATTCCCTAAGGAAGAATGGGATTGTACGATTTTACAAGAGGGAACTGTACGGTGGCTAGGTGAGATCGTACGGTTGGCAGAGATTGTACGATTTCAAGTCAAGTTGTACAATGTGAGATTGTGTAATAGGAAATCGTACAGAGTAGAACCATACAAAGTGTTCCATCAGTGGTTAAGACAGGGTAAAAGGGAGTCGATGTTGAACTGGTTAAGGAGGTTGAGTAAAGAAACCCAAAGTGCTCATGAAGGGAAAAATTTGACTTTAACAGTGAGGGTCTTAGCAATTTTTCCATTGAGATTTCGGGGCTCCACCCCGAACCCCGCGAGGGCACTACCCCTCGACCCCACCCTGTCTCGTGACAGGGAACAGACGAGGGATGCTATCCCTCGACCCTGCAAGGGACGCTGTCCCTTGATCCTACAAAGGGGTTCCCACCCCTTGACCCCCCTTATAGGTGGCGATGGGTGTTACCCATCATATTGATGATGTTATTCATATTTATCATGTTTAAGACCACATGGTGGTGTAAGCTACATAATGAAGAGATGCCAGTTGTAGCAGACCTTTGGAATCGATGAAAGCCAAAGGAGCCTGAAAAGATAGAGATGCCAATGTGGATGGCACAGTACGCATAAGGTATTAACCAGGGGATCCCGTATGATTGGGGTACCTATCTGGAGAGACGGATGCATGAAGCATTGACAAAGCGACCAAAGAACTTTGGGATGGCCTTTCAAGCTATAGGATTGCTTCAAGAATTTGGTCACCGAGTGGTGGGACAGAATAAGATACCTTGAATTGATTCTTATGACGACAACGGAAGTAAGACACCTCCGAGGAGGAATTCGGTCAAGATTCCACGGGAGACCTCGAGTGAGAGTGACGTCTCTCCCAAGATGGCTAATAGAGCAACCAAACAAAGATGTCCACCGTTTTCAGGTGAGGGTAAGGAAGACCCCACACAGCATATTGGAACTTGCATAACCATTTGGAGGGAAAATGGTGTAAAGAGGAAGGTTGTCACTAGTGATGTAGTTTGTGACACTCCTCACAGTAATAAAAGATGCAGAATATGGTATGACATGGAAGATGTTGACATGGAAGATGTTGTCATGGAAGATGTTGACATGGAAGATGTTGACATGGAGGATTTTTTGATGGAATATGTTTTCCAAATAGAACAACCCATCATACACTCAAATTCCCTAAGAATGGGATTGTACAATTTTACAAGAGGGAACTATACGGTGGCTAGGTGAGATCGTACGGTTGGCAGAGATTGTACGATTTCAAGTCAAGTTGTACAATGTGAGATTGTGTAATAGGAAATCGTACAATATGAAATCGTACAGAGTAGAACCATACAATCTGAGTAGTTAAGACAGGGTAAAAGGGAGTCGATGTTGAACTGGTTAAGGAGGTTGAGTAAAGAAACCCAAAGTGCTCATGAAGGGAAAAATTTGACTTTGACAGTGAGGGTCTTAGCAATTTTTCCATTGAGGTTTCGAGGCTCCGCCCCGAACCCCGCGAGGGCGCTACCCCTCGACCCCACCCTGTCTCGTGACAGGGAACAGGCGAGGGATGCTATCCCTCGACCCTACAAGGGATGTTGTCCCTTGAACCTACAAGGGGGTTCCCACCCCCTTGACCCCCCTTATAGGTGGCGATGGGTGTTACCCATCATATTGATGATGTTATTCATATTTATCATGTTTAAGACCACATGGTGGTGTAAGCTACATAATGAAGAGATGCCAGTTGTAGCAGAACTTTGGAATCGATGAAAGCCAAAGGAGCCTGACAAGATAGAGATGCCAATGTGGATGGCACAGTACGCAGAAGGTATTACCCAGAGGATCCCGTATGATTGGGGTACCTATCTGGAGAGACTGATGAATGAAGCATTGACAAAGCGACCAAAGAACTTTGGGATGGCCTTTCAAGCTATAGGATTGCTTCTGAATGTAGTTACGAAAATGGGAATGCAGTTCCCAGGGTTGACACCGCCTAGAGAAATTAGGCCAGATCAACCAACAATATTGAGATGGGCAAAAGTTGTACCCATAGGTAAGGTGACTCCGGAGAAACCACGGACACAGAGTGAGCGACACAAGAGTGAAGCTCAAGAAGATACTTCTCCGGAGAAGGATGTCGATGTACATCATTGAAGGAAACGCCCAATATGGTTGGAGCCAAAATTGGAACAATCGGTACCTGCTAGAAGGCAACAGGAGCAGCCTCTCGAGAAAGAAAGGGAGAGTAGTCTGGTTCAGATCAGGACGAGAAGGCAGAGAGAGAGGATGGCAGGAAAACCAACTCTAGAAGTACGAAGAATGGAAGAGTCAGATTTAGAAGTGACAGAGCTAGATGAGTTGTGTTGGGTAGAGGCAGAGAACATAGTATGCTCGTCGAAAATTTTAGAGGATTTGAGGTAGGGCATGATGGAGTGGCCACTACCCAAGAGGAAGCAGTAGTAGAGCCGAAGAAGAAGACGCGATACAGATTTGTATCAGGAGGATCTAGCAGACATGAAGTCTCGGAGAAGGAAGTGCCACAAGAAAGCGAAGCACTTGTTGCCCCGAAGGTCACAATGGAGGATGCACAGAAGCTGCAGGAGGAAAGAGTGGCAGAAGAGCAACAAGTGGAGGGCAAGGAGAAAGGTTGAGACAATACGGAGGAGCCACAGGGAGTCTCATCTGGAGCAGAGAAGGCTCAGGGACAAGACGAGCATCGATCTTAGGAAGAGATCATAAACATTGTAGTAACGAGGGGGAGGAGTAACAAGAGAAACAGTCTCCACCTCGAGAAAATATTGATACCGAGAGAGCACTTAGAGAGCTTGGAGGAAGCTCTGGCCACATTAGAGAAGAAGACGAACTGAGGACTCCTTCAGGAGGAAGAACGACGGGGAATGCAATCTAGTTATCTCTTGGAGATACCGTGGTTCAAAAGAATTACGATGGAAGAGGAGGCACAAGGTGTAGAGGATAAGGTGGAGCACTTCTTTAGTCAATTAGGCCATGTGATGAATAGTGCAAGAATGACATTTTGTATTGGCCATGTAGGAGAATTGGCGCTGTGGGAACAACAAGTGTCTCTCGAGTTGGAGCGTATAATGAAATGGGTGATTAGTGCGGAGCGGATAAAGAAGACAGAAGAGATCCACGCACAGCATCCATGGAGGTTACCCAGGGAAGAGGTAACAACGATGTTGGGAAGAGAAGACTTGCCAGAAGGGACGATCACAAACTACAGGAGGGACCCGAGGATTTACTTGGATAGAGTGAGTCATCCAACCTGCCCAACCGATACGACAAATGTGGAGTATAGACGGGTTGCCACAGGTGTGTCCATTACCCTGTGGAAGTTGAACTTCCTGACTCATTGGATAGAGTGGCTAAGCGTTGGGTTGACAAAAATCCATCGACTCAAGTAGGCACAAGTAGAGAAGACTGCAGCAACTCAAAAGCAATTGGCCGCAATGGAGGAATAACTACAGAAAAGTAGGGCAGCGGTAGAAGAAAAGATAAGGAAGTTGGAGGAGGATCTGTCGGGTTTCAGAACAGAGTCTAAAGCCAATATTACAACGCTTGAGGAAGAGAAGCGACAGATCGCTCAGACGACAGAAGACAGGATCAAGGAGTTAGAGGCACAACTCAAAGCAAAGGATGTCAGCTCAGTTGGTCGAGAAAGATAAGCAAATAGCTATGCAAGCCAAGCAGATAGAGGAATTGACGATGGACGACAAAAAGCTCAATGAGATGGTCTTGGACAAGCAGGCTCAAATAAGGACCAAGGAAGACCAGATACGAGCTCTCGAAGCTGACATCGAGCATCACTTGAAGACGATTGATGAGAAGAACGAAGAGCTTCAAGCGGCTGCTAGAGCAGAGGCTCATTGGAAAGATAAGTTGTCAAAGAGTGCCTCCGACCGAGAGAAACAGATGATGGACTTCGTGAAAGCCGCCGAGGAAAAGACTAACCTTCACGGAGCCAAAGCCATCGAGATGGGGAGCTATGCAGCCAAGCTGAAAAATGAGAGAGAAATGTACAAGACCCAAGTCAAGGACTTAGAGGCTGAGGTAGCTCAACTAGAAACATTATAGAAGAAGCGAAACGAGTCGTCGAGGACGCCGAATCAAATAAAAGAGAGGGCAGATGTAGGCAACAAATCCACCTCCCAGAGAAAGAAGAAGTGATTTGCTAAAGTTTTGACTGTTTTGGAGATGATTTGCTCCAGTTTTGTGAAAATGTACAGTAGGGAGCAAATCGCACATAAGACTGTACAACTGAAGTGGCAAACCGTACAGAGCAGTGGCAAATCGTATAGGGTGCACCTAAATTTATTGAAATGTAAAGGAAATGCAATTTCGGGATGAAATATCACATGGATTTGCTAACCTAAGGTGTAAACTTAGGAAAAGGCCAAAATAATGTATTCAGTTGTAATTGGGCAGTTTTGAATAACGGATTGTCTCAGGAACCGCTTTGGAATGGCCTGGGCAACGTTATATAAGGCCCCATTTTCGAATTTCGGAGTCTAGCTAATAGTTCTTGGTTCATAGTTGCTAGGATAGAGAGTTAGCCATATTTCAGAGTTATTGCTATAGTATGGATAGAGTTTCCACATTGTATTGAGTTGATCACCATTAATAATAAAGAACAGATGTTGTGGATGCCAGTGTACGATCCTGTGTGTATGGTTGATGCATTGTGGATGATTATTGTGTGATTGAGTTTCTTCCTTACTGTCATATGTTAGTTTTAGGCTTCATTGTAGGTTGTGAGCAGATTGCTACTGGTGGGAATCATGGAGAATGATCTAGGAGCATGAGGACATTGTCAAGGACGTATTGAAGTAGACTGTACGATTTTTGGGTGTAATTGCTTGAACAGAATCACTTATAATCTTGGATTGGATGCTTTGCTTATGTGTGGAATCATCTTGTTTGGACTGTTAAAACCTTACAAAACCTTTCGGAGAGATATTGGAGCAGAAGAGCGTTGCAAATACTATCTTGTTGTACCTTTGGATTGTACAGATCGTACATCGTACAAATCGTACACAAAATCCTTACCCGATTTGGTAAAATAGGCGATTGATAGAAACTTACCCGATTTGGTAGTTTTGGTAATCGGCTTGAACGATTACAAAACTGTGTACGACAGCCTCCAAAATAGCATCCGTTAATTTTGCTGAGTGCAAGATCATACCATATTGGCCACTGTATGATCTCAGATCGTACAGTGTATGTGTGGAAGGCCGTACAAGAGATTGACAGTCCGTGCGAGGGTAGTTCGGGTACTTGGAAGATTGTTCGATTTGGTACTTAAGATCAAGCTCATCCTAGGGATTATTCTGACCATCAGAAGATACCTCCCCATCGGGAATACTCCACCGCTGTGTTACATCCACCACAATAGGTATCTGCGCTTGCTGCACAACTCTCTCCTTCCACTCTTGCGCTCTTATCTTCGTTCGTTGCTCCATATATGCAACAATATCTCTTGGCTCTTGTACCCCTTGCATAACCTCTTCTTGAATCATCCTCTTCTCTTTAGCATGTTCTTGCACAACTTGACTCTCCCGAGGTGCAAGAATTTCCCTTTGCACTACTGTGTATGATATTCCATGCTCCCTGCTTCTAGCTTCCTCCATCTGTCCCTTTTTGCCACTTCCTTTTGGTGTGGTTTGCTATGAGGTTTTTGCTGTGACCTCTGCTGATGGTGAGGTTGAGCTTCCATCTACTGTTGCTCTAACCTCCTACGCCTCTTTTCTATTTGCATCAAATTTTCCTTTTGCGGTTGGTCCTCAAATTCCTATGAATCTACACTTTCCTCTTTCAAAAGCTTTCAATCCTTCCTCTTCCTCAACTTACCCTATTTTTCTTGATGGGGGTAGTTGGCTTGGTTAGTGGCATTGAGTGGAGCCATCGCCATATAGTTGGCTGATGCTCCAGAATCACCCTTGGCAAATTCAACCTAGGAAATTGCATCTTCTCCTATGTCATGGCGTTCATCATGAGAGTAATGGCATGGAAAGCCATTGAAAAATTCCTAGTATACTGCATTAGAAATTTCCTAATGTGGTATGCCAAATATGTCACCCAATCATACACAACTCTAGCCATTATCCCTTGCATGTATAGGCTAAGCCAAACAGGCATCTTTGAAGATCTCTGCTCCCCTAAGAGTTTTGACATCACCACATTCATTGCACGCTGCAACTTTGGTGTCTTGAGCTGTTGCACCTTTAACCCGTGATTCCCATGCTTCAACAGTTTAGCCACCTCCTCTGGACTGAGATCTATGACTCGATTTATCATCTCCTGCCATTGGTGCAATTCCACTGCTCGCTTTCTCATAGGTGCTCTTGAACTTGGCAATCCAAATGTTCTCCTAAAGTTGCCTAGTGAGAAGACTATTTGCACCTTCCGATCACCAATCATTACTCGACTCCTATGATGTTGCTAGTCATATATTTGCAGCATTTGCAATAAGTACTCAAAAAAATCCTTGAAGTTCAAAATCTGCAATAGGTACACTTGCATTCTTGAATGTAGTCTTCAATGGGTGGTCACGATCATTCTCATTCCACCACTATCAACAAAACTCTCCTACTGGTTGTTGCCATGTTATCTTGTGCAAAGGCATTCACTCCCATTATTTACCTTTCTCTTGAGGTGCAACTTCTTTTTGTCTCTCCCTCTGAGTGATGGATCTCGGCCTTTCACCATGCTACCTACCCATACTGTCCTGTTTAGGTTCCTGGCCGCACCCTCTCCTTTGCACACACTCGTTCTACAAATCCTTTCCTTGTAGCAACTCCAACCTCTTCATTGCATGAATGAGATCCCGATCGTAGCTTTGGTTTTGGTGGAGCCTTCCGCTACTACTCCACTCGTTGTATCCTTTTTGCGATACCCATTCGCTTTTGCATCCTTTTGACTCTGAGCAACTTCGACTATGACTGCAACTATGTTTGTATGGCACCTATTGTACACTTAGTCCTCTTGTACGATAAATTTTACTTTTGCTTGTATGATGTTGCTGTACAACTTTGCTTGTTTGGCAGTCTTCACTTGTACAACACTACTGGAGGTTGTTGCACTTGTACAATACCCTTTAGGCCTGCACTTGTACAACAATGTTTATACGACATAGTTTCGATTGTTCACTTACCACTTGTATGAGATGGTTTGTATGGCAGCCTTCTTGCTCGGTTTGAAGACAACCTCTGCCCTTGTGAGCTGCTTGCATCACCTTGTCGTCCGTAAAACTGCAACAATTTTCCAACCCTTTTCACCTGCAACTGGAAAAATATTCTTCCCTCTGTTTGTATGCCTCCAATTCTACTTTCTTTTGCTACAATTCCACCTCAAATTCCACCTCAGTGCACATGCATTCAGTCTTCTATTAGCGACTTCCTTCCACTAGCAGTTGTTTGTGCCTTCTGCAACTCACCTTCCTCCACAACTACTTCGTACAATTCACTCCTTTTCAATGTTGTGTCTTCTCTTTTGTCTCCTTTCATACACACTGCTTCTTTTGCTCGCTCTCCATTGGTTTTGAACATTGAATGTTGAAGCTTCTACCCCAATGCAGCTATTTATAATGCTAGTGGAGGGAAAAATCCGTTGGTGCCTTCATGCATTAATTTCTCGTTAGTCCATCGCCTCACCGCCTTTGCATGAATTGAGTGGCGTGCTTTTTTCGTCTTTTTCAAATTTTATATTATTATTTTTTTAAGGGATGACATGTCTAATATTAATTTCATCGTACAATTTATATGGCCACCCCAACTACCACTTCTATTACCATTTTTGGCAACGGATCAACCTCTTCTTGTTGATAATGTTCTTTCGACTGATTTGTCGTTTGACCTGCATTTGCACGACAATCTTCTCCTTGGGCTGCATTTGTATGGTCCTTTGTTGTACCATCACTTCCACCTGTAAAGCCTCCCTCACTTGAACTTGTTTGACCTATATTTGTATAACGTGCACCATTTGTATAACCTGCTTTATTTGTACGACCATCCGTTGTACGACTCCCACTTATACGACAGTGTGTTGTACAAGTGTTCTCCCTTCATTTGTATGGTAGGTTGCACTGCCTCTTCTTTCCATATCTTGCCATGGCAGGTTCAACTATTCATCATTTCTCCTTTGTCTTTGTTGTTGCTTTATTCTTCTTCTCCTTTGCAACGATCCACCAAGATTAGGCATGTTTCTTTCTTCATTTCTTTCCTTAAGGCAATCCTCCTTGACTTGGGATTTCCTACCACTTCCTCCAAGTTATTTGAGGTATGTTTGTAATATCCTTTGATTCCTTCAACATTTATTTCCAAGGTGTTTTCGGTTTGGACGCAAACCAAGCGATGGTCTTGACAGGCCATCGTGATGGTTATGTTGTAACTAGTTGTTTACAATGCCATCAGAGGAAGGTTTTGATGGGCTATCTTGCCTATTGCGAAGCCTAGAGGTAGCTAGAGGGAAAATTCTTCCTCTCAAACTGTCAGGAGGGAGACCAACCAAACGCCTCCCTTGGCCGGGCAAACTTAGGTGGCTAAGAAGACCTGACGACCTTCCCAAACTATCTAAGTTGCCTATTCCCTCTACTAATACTGGAGTGTCTAGTAGTCCTTGTGAACTACTAGGACCCCCTACTTCATCAATTGCATTTACTAGCGTGTCATCCAATCTCCTTATCCGCCTTCTCTCCTCGGAGTTGGTTTGTTGGTGATTCCCCTCTTCCATCTGGGGAATTGTTTGGGGTCTTGGTGTGCTTCTCCTTACTCATATTTTGAGTCGCGATCTTGAGCTTGAACTACTTGAAATATTAGAACTTGTGGAAAACATATAATTGGTATCCCTTTCCTAGTTCCTTCCATCTCCCTCCTAAGATGTAGGTGTTTCAAAAATGTCCTTCCACAATATATTGGTTGCATTTTCTCTTCTCACTCTTTTGATGCGTAGTCGTTATACCATCATTAATTCTCAATGAATCTGTCAATCCAGGGCAGTGTACAAGGCTATCTGCGAAAGAAGTGAAACAGCTATAACTTAGGTCAATTTAGAGCAACAGGTCTTATTGGTGAAACCGGTTGTGTGGGGGGTTTTAGGACATTCCTATCTCTAAATTGCATGAAATAAACTTTAATCTAAGTTGCAGAATTGGAAACTAATCATTAACTACAGAAATGAAGTCCTAATTACAATTGCAGAATAAGACCTAATTATATTGCAGAAATAATAGTTGCAGAATTGAAAGTCTGATCCTAATTGCAAAAAGGAAATCTAATTACTTTTGCAGTAATGAAAATCTAGATCTAATGTGGAAATAAAAACTGTCAAAGTTCTGCAACAAAAGGTTGTCAATCTTCTGTTCAGGTTTTAACAAAGAAACATAAAATGCAGGAAATTGCTGAAAAATAGTAAATTCTAAAAGTAACAATACGAAATAAAGTGGAAGCTTTGCTAAAAGTAAGATTGCAACTAAAACATTAAGCACAAGGTTAATCTAAGCATAAATAAACTAATACTGCAAATATTGTCAACCTGTTTACAAGCAATTGAAATAACAAGTTCTACAACTCATTCTACTGTAGCAAAATCGGAATAAAAACCTGCTTTATTAGTCCTCCTCCTAGGTCCTGGAAGTGGCCAGCCTCTTTGTCCGGAAGAAGGTGTAAGTCTCTCTCTCTCTCTAAATCTTAATTACACTCATTTACAAGCAATATGAAATAGAACTGGTGCACTTTATTGATCAAAAGACATGATTACAAGAATTTCGCTGAAAAACATTACAGGATCGTAGCAGATCCAATTTCTACCTATACTCTGTATTTTCTGCTAGCTTCCTCACTCTTTTCACTATTTTCTATCTCCTTTTCTACCTTACTAGGCTCAACCTGAACGGGAGCAATATTTATAGCTATCCTATGATCTGATTACAAACAAAGAATATCTCAAAAGATCTAATCCTACAATGCTGCAACAAATTCTGGTTTTATCCTAGAAGAGGACTAAAACTTGATCTTTCCCTTAATGATGACTTTGGTCGGCAATGACGGCAAAGATAGATGGAAGATCTTTCCCTTTACCTTTTCCAACCTTTATTTCCCTTTTTCCAGCTTCAGAAATTGGTCAATAGGTCAAAAACACATTCTATTCTTCATTCCGAAGATAAGTGGCTTCATTCCGAAGACAATGCAATTCTCATTCCAAAGATCGCTCATTCCGAAGATATCGCATTCTCATTCCGAAGATCGCTCATTTCGAAGATACTGCATGCTTCATTCCGAAGATCCGCTCATTTCGAAGACGCTGCATTCTTCATTCCGAAGATCCGCTCATTCCGAAGATGCTGTGTTCTTTCATTCCGAAGATATCTGTTCATTCCGAAGATACTTCGAAATGAACAAATGTATGCTTTTCCGTGATTCCTTCTGCATCTCTCAGGTGGGTTATCTCCTAAGATCAAATTCCAATGGTCTTCATCCCTTTCCTCATGTGAATTCCATGCCTTGCTATTTATGGACAAGTTGGCTGGAATTTACATGGGAAAGACTCGATTTTGTTGCACAGCAACAATTTGCTTGTACTGTTGCCAGATTTAGGTGAAATAAATGCTTGAGACAAATCAAAACATAATTAGTGAAATGCTGCTATTATTCTAAGCATATCCCATTGTAGCAAATCATAGCAAAAAGAACACAAAACTATGCAAAAAGTTGTAAAATCAGCATATAATATTTCAAATACATTGATCATGCAAAATGGTTAATATACAACATATTGAATCAACTTAACTAACATATCGGATAAAACATAAGAGTTTATAGGCATTTTTAGTGTTCAAAACATGTTATGATTGAGGCATTTCCGGGCCTCATCATTTTCCCCCCAACTTATATTAATGCATGCCCTCATGCATTCTCATTGGGCTATGGAATCACATATGTCCATGTTTAGATTCCATGACCTGTAGAATAATTTCTTGCCTATGTAATATCCCCTATTTTCTTGAATGTTTCCGAGCCAATCTTCAAATTGTTCATCAGTCGGGCATCTTCCTCAAAGTAGAATGGAACTGGAGTAATGATGGTCGGAGGCCCGAACCCGAGACCTATCCAGTTATGTTGCATGATCCGAATCAGCTGGACTACACCTTCTGCTCTTCTTCCGGACCATTCTAAGTTGATGGGGGAGATAGGTTCTCTTTTCCTCAAAGACATGGAAAGTTCATTCCATCTGTCTCTGCATACTGACAATGCTGGGAAGAAATTGTGATCACAAAAATTGTTAAATCTGGTCACACAATCCCTCAAATTGTTCAAGTACATTCTTTTAATATCATCCCTGTTCATCATTGAGAAGTGCTGCCTGGTGATAACTAGGTGATTTGGCTGGATTGCTCTGACTAACAACTCAGCCCTTGTTTCAATCACTTTATTCTACCTTTTCTCTTGATCCCAGTAAAGCTGATTCTACAAAGTAGACATAAATGCTCTCAACTGAACATCTCCAATGTAGATTTGAGGATGAGAGTCAACTTCCTCTGGAATGAAGAAACTGTGTAAAAACAGTTCACACAGGAGATTTTTCTGCTCAAAAGGACTGTCAAAATATGCCTCCAAAAAATCTTCAATAGTGTCCAATTTATATGGAAGGTTTGAAGTAATCCTCATGACCTGCCATCTGAGGTATTTTTCCTTCAAAATAAGGTTGTAAAATCTGGCTGGTCGTCTAAATTGGACTAAAAATTCAGCAATTTGGCATAAGTCAGACACCTTTTCTTTCAATGCCTGAATTTATGTGTCCTTGGCTTCTAGCTATTTTGCTTCCAATTTGAACTTTTCAGTTTTAGTGGCAAGTTGTTCATATCTAATCATCCAGCTAGCTATGTCTGCATTATACTGTTCTAGAGACATAGTATTAGGTGGTCTGACTACAGGGGGGATCCTAGGCAACAGATTTATCTGAACTCCTTTTTCTGCCACTTCCATTGGCTGTTCATCTGTCAATAACTCTACTTGCACCCCCTTATTTGCTATTTCAATGGGATTGTCATCAGATAGTATTTCTACTTGTACCCCCTTATCTGCTTGTTTCTCTCGAAAGTGTAACAAGTTGAAATGCAGGGACCTCAATAGGAGTACTTCTGCTGGGACTGTTCTTGTGTTGGTGGCTCATCTGCAACATCCTCTGCAATATTCTTTATCATTTCTGAAGCATCTTCAGAACAAGAAGGTAATGCTTCAGAATGAACAGGCACTTCTTCAGAATGAAAGAGTGCTGTTTCAGGATGGACTCCTATGTCTGCCTCAACAGAGTCATCTGTCCTTGATAGACCCAGAAGCAATTGAGCCAAATTATCTTCATCATGGGATATAGCTGGCTGTTTTTTAGATTGTGATAACAATTTTCTCAATTCTACCACCTCTTGTTGAAGCTCTGCAATTTTTCTTTCTTGCATCTCAATGATGTTTTCTTTCTCTGAAATCCACCTGGTCTGTGTTTTTACAACACTCCTTGCTACCCTCAGCTGCTCTGTGATGTCTTCTACTTCTGTTTCTACTTCAGAAGCTGATGTAGACAAATCAGTTGCAGTTGGATGTTCAACCAAATTTTCTTCTTCTTCCGCAATAGTTTGTTCTTGTTCGGGAGGCTCGTGAGACCTGTCTATAAGGGTATCTACCATATCCGTAGCTTGTTGAACCGTAGCCTCCTCCAAACCATCCTCGCTCGATTTCTGCCTCGCCTATTCGTTCAGGGGAATTTTGAAAAGTTTTCGGATGTCGGTTGTATCTCTGTGACATCCGGGCTGCTTGGTCTATCTTCTTCCTCCATGACCCGTTCCGTAGTTTCTTTCAAATGGATTCTTGTAGACCTCCTAGTTCCGGATGCAAACTTCTTCTTTTTGCTCGTTTTCGGTGACGAGAGGGGTCATGGGGTCGGTTTCGGATGCCTCTGTTTCCCTTGTTGTTTCGCTTCGTTTGGTTGAGTGCTTCATTTCTCTGTTCTGACAAATCAGTTGTAGTTTCAGCAAAACGAACCTTCTTTTGTTTTTCTCTGCTCGCTGCGTCCCGGATCCTCTTCTCTTTTGTTTCTTAGCTCGTGAAGTTGAGGGCTCAGGAGCAAGGTTTCTCATCTGTTGCTGTTGTGGGGTGTATTTCTGTAACGACTTCAGGGGCACCTTCTGTAGTTTCTTCTGCAGCATCTTCTCGCAACATTTTTCTGCAAGACATGTTTCCTCTTCTGCAAGCAACATCGGTAGCATTTGGTTCTTCTTCTTCCTCACTTTCATCCCCAAAAATGACATCATTTAGGGTAGAGTAAAACCCGTCAAAACTCCTAGGGTTTCCTCTAAAATGGTGTTGGCAAACTAATTTGATGAGGCCATGATGGCGAAGGCTTCCTTTACCCTCCTGATATCTCTTTGCCATGTTCTTTAACTCTTGATACGGATACTGAGGGAAGATTTACCCTAACTTCCGGTTGTTGTCCACCATGTCCGAGATGGTTCAAAATTCGCAAATGATGCCTTGATAACAGCACATACCGCCCTTCACAGGTTAGGAATTTAATTACCCGGTGGCTACTTCATCCCAGGGTTCCTGCAGTCTGGCCCTTTTTAACCCTTTGCATGTGTTGTTATGGGTTAAGTACTGCGTTCTCTATCATTTTCTTCTACAAACTGATTAACTACATTTGCCAATGTGTTCTTGCCGAGATCTAGAAATTGAAATCCCTTCTAATGGCAGCTCCGTAATCCGACTTAAAATTTTAGGGCTTACCTCAATAGTCATGCCGTTAACATGTGCTCGGTTGTTTCTGAACGTATGGGCAAACATGCCAGCCAAATCTTCAGAAGACCCATTGAATTTATCCAGAAATGGCATAAACCCTCCGTCTTCAAAAATCTGCACAACTGCCGGATTTTCTCGGAGGTAAGTGGTATCTGTAGGCTCTGTTCTGATCTTTCGCCCCATTTTTTCTGTTTAAAAATCGTATACCGTGGCTGTTGTTCTTCTGTTGGATCTCTGGCCATTTTCTATTGCAAATTTGCAGAGTTTTAGTTTGAAACCTTCGTTGCCCTATTTCTCGTCTGCTTCTTCGAAATGAACCGTAACCTGTGCACTGTACTTCGCAACACGTCTTCGGAAAGAAAGATGGCACACATTTCTACTTTTGCACTGTACACCTGTTCGTTGATAATTGCATGGATGTCCTTGCCGTCAGATCCACCTCATTAGTTTTGCGATTCTCACGTGCATGTTAATTGGCATTAAAAACTGGTGGCATATGGTTGGTCACGTTCTCCGTATTTCCAATGAGTGCAAAAATAGACCATGTGCTGATCGACACGTGTTCCTTCCTCGCATGCAACTAAAATTTTTTGATTTTGTCGTACCTTGTCTTCTTGGATGCCACGTGGAAATGCTCTTTCCGAAGATTATAACTAATTGTGCAGACAAAATTTCATTCCAAAGATTATGACCTCATTCCGAAGACAAGTCTTCATTCCGAAGACAAATCCTCATTCCGAAGATTATGACTTCATTCCGAAGACAGGTCTTCATTCCGAAGACAAATCTTCTTTGCAAAATTTTTATTTCGAAGATTAATCCTCATTCCGAAGATCAATCCTCATTCCAAAGATCAAGCTGTATTGCGAAGGTAAATCGTCATTCCAAAGACAGACCCTCATTCCGAAGATAGATCCTCATTCCGAAGACAGATCTTCATTTCGAAGATAGATCTTCATTCCGAAGACAGATCTTCATTCCGAAGATGATGCAGCAAGTCGTCATTCCGAAGACCAAGTTTCATTCTGAAGACAAATTGTCATTCCGAAGACAAAGTTTCTTTCTGAAGACAAAGTGCAACATTCATTTTGCTGTCATTCTGAAGACAATTTCAATCTGAAGATAATACAGCAGACACTGTTTTTGGCATTCTTGTTCCGAAGATTAGGCAGAAATCAATATTTTCATTCTCAAAACATGTTTTTAAGTATGCCAACTCTTATGAATACCTTTTATGCTAATGGTCAATTGTCACATACTATATACTAATCATTTTACAATGAAGAAATGTAAGAAATATATACCTGAAAAAACAGTAAATGCCAGTTTTGAAGAATGACTGTCTTTGTTGATATTCTCACTGAGATTTTCTGCAACATTTCAAAACAAGTGCACTTGGTGAATTTGTACAATGATGGTTCAGAAATTTCTCAAGGTTATGCATGCCGAAAACTGGTTTTCATGCACACCAACTCGAGTAGTGCCTTAAGAAAAGGTTTTCACTCATCGAGTTATTCATTTTTCTCTCTTTTTTTTCTTGATTTTCCCCTTTTTTTTTTTTTTTTACCTCTCCTTTTTTTTTTTTTCTTGATCCTGACTATGCCCATGAAGGAATTTCATGATTTCCCCCCGAAACCATGCCCGTGAAGGAATTCATACTCATAATTTATTCATCTTTTTGTTTTCTGTTTTCTGATTTTTTTGTATTTTCTGTTTTTTTCTTGAAATCCACTGATCATGTTGATTGTTTTGAAGTGGAAGAGGGAATCTCTTCCACCTATTGTGTATCCAAACTATCAAGTTGCTGCAAGAATTCTTCTTTAGTCAGAGGTGTATGGTATACCCTGAGGCGATGTCCATTCACTACCAACTTTCTTCGTGACCCATCAATAGGGGATAAACGAGCTGCTCCGTTGTTAAATACCTCCTCAATCCAGTAAGGTCCCAACCATCTAGTTCTCAATTTTCTAGGGAAGTCTTCATATTGAGAATCAAACAGTAAAGCCCAATCTCCTTGTTGAAGTTTCCTCTGCTGAATGTGACTGTCATGCCACAACTTCCTCTGCTCCTGAATTACCTCGCTTTGGTGCAGAGCATCCAATCTAAGTTCATCCAATGCATTCACCTGCAGAATCCTGTCTGTCTGTGCCTGTGACAAGTCAATTCCAATTTCCAGTCTTGTGCGCAATGTTAGTAGCTCAAATTCAATAGGTAAGAGAGGCTTTTTACCAAAGACTAGTTCATAAGGTGTGAATCCAGTAGTGGACTTCCAAGTAGTATTGTAGGCCCAAACTGCTTCAGGTAATTTATCTAGCCAATTTTTCCTATGAAAAGCTACTATTTTTGTCAAGATGCGTTCTAGTTCCCTCGTTTGTTACTTCAACCTCGGCCATTTGCTTGTGGGTGGTAAGGTGATGATTTCCTATGTTTGATTTCATACAATTCCGTAAATGCTTTTATGACTTTGGATGCAAATTGGGGTCCTTGGTCCGTGGTGATAGACCGTGGAGCTCCAAATCTCTGAAAAATCCGAGTATACAAGAAATCAGCGACCTTCTCTTCACGAGCATGTTTAAAAGCACGCACCTCTACCCACTTTGTCAAGTAATCAGTGCATACTAGAATATGCACCTTTCCTTGAGAAGGTGGATCAATAGGTCCTACAAAATCAAGCCCCCACCTCTCAAATGGTTCTAAAACCATTTGAGGCTGCAATGGCATCTCATTTGTATGAGTGGGTTTCCCCATTCTTTGGCATGCATCACAATGCCTGATGTACTTTTTCACATCCTTGTGAAGAGATGGCCAATAATATCCTATCCCCAAGATTTTCCTAACTGTGCTTTTTATAGAATAGTGTCCACCTGAGGGTTCATCATGACAAGCTCTAAGGATATCATACACTTCATCCTTTCGGATGCACCTACGTAACACATGGTCGGGACTCGCACTTAAAAAGCATACCCTTAATCCATTCAAAAGAAGAACTCTGTTTGATCAATTGTTTTTTTTGTTTTGAGGTGAAATGTGGAGGAACTTTCCCCGTGACCAAATAATTGGCTATATCTCGCAAACCAAGGTGATTGAACCGATATAGCAAATAGTTTTTCATCGGGAAAAGTGTCATCAACTAATTCCCCTTCATCCGTGTTCTTGCAACCTGGACAAGAAATCTGCCACAACATTAGCTTTTCCTGGTTTGTTGATTATAGTGATATCAAATTCTTGCAGAAACAACAACCAACGAATAATTCTTGCACTTACCATAGGTTTATTCATCAAATACTTAATGGTTGTATGATCTGTGTGAATAAATATTTGATAACCCGTGATATAATGCCTGAATTTGTTGATGGCATAAATTATTGCTAGGAATTCCTTCTCGCTTGTTGTATAATTTTTCTCGGCTCCTGTCAAGTTCTTGCTAATGTTGTATATGGTATAATGTTCACCATTATCAATTTGTCCTAATGCTGCTCCAATTGTTGTATTGGAGGCATCAATTTGTATGTGAAATGGTAATGTCCAATTAGGTCCTCTGAGCATAGGTGGAGTTATCAATTTCTCTTTCAGAGCTTCAAATGCTTCCTGACACTTTGCAGTCCAGGAGAATTCAGAATCTTTAGTCAATAGGGCAAACATAGGACTGGCTATTGTACTAAAGTTGGGAATAAACCTGCGGTAAAAACCAATGTGTCCTAGGAAGCTTCTGACATTAGTCTGAGTTTTAGGAGGAAGGAGATTCTTGATGATTTCAACCTTCTTTGGGTCAACTTGGATCCCTTCAGGAGAGATGTGATGACCAAGAACTATCCCTTCCTTCATCATCATGAAGCATTTATCTGGATTTAAGGATAAGTGGTATGTTTCACAACGAGTTAAGACTTTATCAAGATTTTCCAATGTAAAATCAAAAGTTTGTCCACATACTGTGAAATCATCCATGTAAATTTCAACGCTTTTGGTGGTCAGATCAGCAAAAATTGCTAGGACTTCTCGCTGAAAAGTTGTTGGGGCATTACACAAACCAAAAGGTAAAACCCTATAGGCAAATGTTCCCCATGGACATGTAAAAGTTGTTTTTTCTTGATCTTCAAGTGCAATCTGAATTTGATTATATCCACTAAATCCATCAAGAAAACAAAAGTATCTTTTTTCTAGCAAGAGTATCTAACACTTGATCTATGAAAGGTAATGGAAAATGGTCTTTGTATGTCACCTTATTCAATTCTCTATAGTCTACACATACTCTCATTTTTCCATTTTTCTTAGGAACTATTACCAATGGAGAAACCCATTGGCTATCATAAATTGGGTAAATGAATCCTACTTCCAGGAGTTTTTCAATTTCTTCTTTCACAATATCTCTTAAGGCAGGATTCAATCTTCTTTGAGGTTGTCCGACCGGCTTGACTTCTTCAAGATAGATTCTGTGGGTACATATATCAGGATGAACTCCTGACATATCTTTGTAGTTCCAAGCAAAAGCATGAACATGCTTCTGCAAGACAACTATCAGTTTTTCTTCCTCTTCCCTAGTAAGCTGGCTGTAGATGTTCAAAAATTTGCCTGGCTGGACTTCTATTTGTTTTGTATTTAGAAGGACTGAATTCACTCCTTCATATTTGGTAATTAAGGGATTAAGAGGACATTGCTGAGATGGGAGAAAAGAAGCAGTTTCTATTTTATTGCTGCTTGAGGGAAGCATATCTTGTATGGAACAGGTGAGAAGGAAAAATCGGATGATGGTGCCATCCATGTGGTAGTGAAACAGAGTTTCCCTGTGATAGCACAGATGGTTCATCTTCAGATTTTTGATTCTCCTCATTACTTATCAACCGTTGGATATTTGTTGCTTCCCCTTCTAAACCTTGTTCATGCAGAACATTCATCAGGATTGTTTCATTTTCCAAGTTTTCTGTGTCACTGAGGTCTTCTGTGTGTTCTCTTACTACTAAGGTAGCTAGTGTAGAAATGACCTCTTCCGGTTCTTCCTCCGAGTCGGAAAACCATAACCGACCTAAAAATTTGCTAGATGGTTTTGCAGGAGGATATAAAGAAATCTGTTTCGGATCAATACCATTTGAAATAGTCATATTTCCAGATCTGCGATCTATGAAGGCTCGCTGCAGCTTGCAAGCCAAGGTCTTCCCAAAATAATGGGATATCCATGTGCTGAATTTCTTGGCCAGTAAAACCAGAAAATCTGCAGGGAATTCCCAAGAAGAAACTTCTATAGGGACATCTTCAATGATTCCTTCAGGTTTTGCAACTGACCTATCAGCCATTTCTAAAACTGTAAATGTGGGGCTGAGATGTTTGAGCTGTAATTGTTCCATTGTATCCTTGGTCATGACATTTATTGCAGCTCCTAGATCCACTAAAACATTTGATATTGGTACTGAACCTATGGTGACTGTGATAATCGGGCTTCCTGGGTCACTATACTTTGGAGGTAGTAGTTTTCCGGATAAGAGATCAGCTATCTTTCCTTCAACCTGCACAGTTTTGGGAAATGCTTTCTTCTTTCTTCCTGCTCTTTTAATGCACAAATTTCGGACAGTACTGTTAATTTCTGGTATTTCCTTAATAGCTTGCAATAAGGGCAATGAGATAGTCAACTTTTTGAGTTCTTTGACCAATTCTGACTCAGAATTTTCTGGTATTGCATTAAGTCTTTCAGGATATGGAATTATCCTTGGTAATTGTTCTGCTTGTGTCTCTTTCTCTATTGTTGGTTCCAATTTTTCTGTTTCTATTGTTGGTTGGATTTTCTCTGGTTCTGATGATTCTTGCTCTTCATTTTCTTTGATTTCAATTGAAACTGGTTCAGGTACAATTTTTCCTGAATGAAGTTGGATGTCACTACAATCAAGAACATTAATTTCAACATTTTCTTCAGCTTCAGCCACATAGACAGGAGGTGTCTGTCTCACACTGTTTGGATTAGTGATTGGCTGAGCTGGCAATTGAGGTTGTTTTACTTGCTGTGTTTGCTGTTGTTTTTCTTGAAAATTTTGATTAGGTGCAGGCAACAAATGCTGATTTTGACCTTGATTCCTTTGCTGCCTTGGATAGGACTGGTATTGCTGATTCCATTGTGGTTGGTTTTGCATCCAATGTGGATTAGCCTGATTTTGATTCCAAGTCTGGATTGTTTTGATTCCAAGATGGGTTGTTTTGATTCCATGAGGGGTTGTTTTGATTCTGATTCCAGGTTGGGTTACTCCAATTTGATTGTGGCCATTCTTGGGAATTTGTCCATTGAGGATAATTCCAAGGACGTTGGGGTGGTTCTGATTGTCCCCAAGGCATAGTACTAGGATTATGCCCCCAATTTGTAGGAAAATGAGGGGGATTTTGATATTGAGAGAAATTTCCCCCTTGTTTTGGTCCAATATAGTTGAGTTCCTCGATCTGGTTTTCTAACACGGTTTTGAGTTGTGGTAGCAGGTGGCATTGATCAGTTGAATGCCTTTTTGAACAGATACTACAAATGGCTGAGATAGATGTTTTATTCAAAGGACATTCCTGCAAAGCATGTTTATTTCTACATCTTGGGCAATAAATTGCCAAAGGTTCTGTGTTTTTTGCTTTTGCAGACATTTCCCCCAAAGTAGTGTTTAGATGCACTAGGATATCAGTTTTGAAATTTGCAAGTTCCTCTATCAGGTCCTTTACATCGCTGCCATTTGTGCGGCTTTTTCTTCTTCTCTCGCTTAGTGCGAGAGTAATTCCTACAGAGATCCATAATTTCCTCATTACTGAGAGTGGTTACATCCCCTTTTCCCATCAAATCCAGAACTTCTTCGGATTCATCTTGCAATCCTCTCAAAAAGATGGTTTTACATAATTCGGCTCTACAAGTCCACATCTCCTTTGAACAAAGGAGAACCTATCAAGATAATCTTCCAATGTCTCATCATCTTCCCCGCTTGATTCTGAATAACTCATCTTTTCTATTCCTTACACGGCAATATTCCTGATATTTGTCTAAAAAGACAGTCTCCATTTGATCCCGGGTTCTTATGGAATTTGGCTCTAAACTCATGAACCAACGCAATGCTGAATCCTTGAGAGTTGAGGGAAAAACCTTAAGTTTCTGTATTGTCATTTATATAATCATAGGTCTGACACACTACCTTGAATTCAAACAAAAACTGGTCAGGATCTTCAGATACAACACCTCGAAAGGTTGGGAGTATCTGAAGGTGAAATGGTCTTCATGGGAGAGTTTTGTGTTGGATTCGGATCAAATAGGATATTCAAATGTTCTGGACAGTTGGAGTATATCCTGATCATCTCCTTCATTATGAACATAGCCATGTTGGCCATCTATATTGCCTCCTTCTCGCCATAGTTTCTCGTTTGTTGGGAGAAGTTAAAGCTTCCCAAATTGTTCTCTCAAGAGGTCCAAGCCTCTCTGTTGATGATGAGTCCGATGAATTGTCTTTCTTAGGATATTCCGATGATGATAAAATTGATGATTTTCCTATCTCGGAATGTTCTAATGATGGTGAGACTGGTGATTTTTCTATCAATCTTTCGGGTAATTCAAACACAGGTGATTCACCCCTTAAGCGTGAAGATCTCCTTAATGGAACAAGCCAAGGATCCTTTGGGGTAGTTCTACCTTTTTCATCCCTAGACTTATTCATTCATGTCTACTCCTAAATGACATAAATTAAGTCAATAGTTGTTATCTTCCTCAACTGTTGTATTCAGATTTTAACTTGAATTCTCACAACTTAGTCTGATTACAGCTATTGGACTGTTTGTTTTCTTCTGACAACACTATTCCCCGACAACGGCGCCAAAATGATGCGTAGTCGTTATACCATCATTAATTCTCAATGAATCTGTCAATCCAGGGCAGTGTACAAGGCTATCTACGAAGAAGAAGTGAAACAACTATAACTTAGGTCAATTTAGAGCAACAGGTCTTATTGGTGAAACCGGTTGTGTGGGGGGTTTTAGGACATTCCTATCTCTAAATTGCATGAAATAAACCTTAATCTAAGTTGCAGAATTGGAAACTAATCATTAACTGCAGAAATGAAGTCCTAATTACAATTGCAGAATAAGACCTAATTATATTGCAGAAATAATAGTTGCAGAATTGAAAGTCTGATCCTAATTGCAAAAAGGAAATCTAATTACTTTTGCAGTAATGAAAATCTAGATCTAATGTGGAAATAAAAACTGTCAAAGTTCTGCAACAGAAGGTTGTCAATCTTCTGTTCAGGTTTTAACAACAAAACATAAAATGCAGGAAATTGCTGAAAAACAGTAAATTCTGAAAGTAACAGTCTGAAATAAAGTGGAAGCTTTGCTAAAAGTAAGATTGCAACTAAAACATTAAGCACAAGGTTAATCTAAGCATAAATAAACTAATACTGCAAATATTGTCAACTGTTTACAAGCAATTGAAATAACAAGTTCTACAACTCATTCTACTGCAGCAAAATCAGAATAAAAACCTGCTTTATTAGTCCTCCTCCTAGGTCTGGAAGTGGCCAGCCTCTTTGTCCAGAAGAAGGTGTAAGTCTCTCTCTCTCTCTAAATCTTAATTACACTCATTTACAAGCAATATGAAATAGAACTGGTGCACTTTATTGATCAAAAGACATGATTACAAGAATTCTACTGAAAAACTATTACAGGACTGTAACAGTCAATTTCTACCTATACTCTGTATTTTCTGCTAGCTTCCTTACTCTTTTCACTATTTTCTATCTCCTTTTCTACCTTACTAGGCTCAACCTGAATGGGAGCAATATTTATAGCTATCCTGTGATCTAATTACAAACAAAGAATATCTCAAAAGATCTAATCCTACAATGCCGCAACAAATTCTGGTTTTATCCTAGAAGAGGACTAAAACTTGATCTTTCCCTTAATGATGACTTTGGTCGGCAATGACGGCAAAGACAGATGGAAGATCTTTCCCTTTACCTTTTCCAACCTTTATTTCCCTTTTTCCGGCTTCAAAAATCGGTCAACAGGTCAAAAACACATTCTGTTCTTCATTCCGAAGATAAGTGGCTTCATTCCGAAGACAATGCAATTCTCATTCCGAAGATCGCTCATTCCGAAGATACTGCATTCTCATTCCGAAGATCGCTCATTCCGAAGATACTGCATGCTTCATTCCGAAGATCCGCTCATTCCGAAGACGCCGCATTCTTCATTTCAAGATCCGCTCATTCGAAGATCCGCTCATTCCGAAGATGCTCGTGTTCTTTCATTCCGAAGATATCTGTTCATTCCGAAGATACTTGGAATGAACAAATGTATGCTTTTCCGTGATTCCTTCTGCATCTCTCAGGTGGGTTATCTCCTAAGATCAAATTCCAATGGTCTTCATCCCTTTCCTCATGTGAATTCCATGCCTTGCTATTTATGGACAGTTGGCTGGAATTTACATGGGAAAGACTAGCTTTTGTTGCATAGCAACAGTTTGTTTGCACTGTTGCCATATTTAGGTGAAATAAATGCTTGAGACAAATCAAAACATAATTAGTGAAATGCTGCTATTATTCTAAGCATATCCCATTGTAGAAAATCATAGCAAAAAGAACACAAAACTATGCAAAAAGTTGTAAAATCAGCATATAATATTTCAAATACATTGATCATGCAAAATGGTTAATATACAGCATATTGAATCAACTTAACTAACATATCAGATAAAACATAAGAGTTTATAGGCATTTTTAGCGTTTAAAACATGTTATGATTGAGGCATTTCCAGGCCTCATCATATTTGTTGCTCAATATTATTCAACACTTCTTGCCTTCTTATCTCTCTTGCCTCTAGACCCTCTATCATTCTTACAGTTTTTTGATCAATTTGCTCCCTCATCTGTGCATTAGGTCTTTGGACTCGCTTGCATTCTTGTAATTGTTGTGTCTCTAGGCGTATTTGTTGATGCTGAATACCAACTTGTGCAAGTAGACTCATCCCCTTGTACTCACTGCCTTCGCTCTGAGGTTCATGATTGGGTGGCTCTCTTCTTGCAACCGCCATTCTTTGCATATCTTCATCACTAAGTAATCTCGGCTTTCTTTCTTCCCCCGTGTTTGGAAATCATGCATGCACCCATATTCACCTTTGCTTCGTGGGAAGGGGTTCCAATTCTTCTTGTTCAATTATGGGTTTCTCTTCTCCCACATTCCCAAACAACCAATCTAGCGCTAGATCACTCTCTTCTTCTACACCATCTTCCCTTTTGATCAGGCTTGGTTCTCCCTCTTCCCAAACCACTATTCCTTCAAAAGCCAGTGAAAGTTGATTTGGTGCTGCAATCAACCTTCCTACACTCTTTTTGTCCTCTTTTCCTAGCTTGAGACCAACCATGTTCACTTGTGCTTTCATTTTATATGGCTTCAATATCGAACCATGAATTGTGTCGAGAATTACTATCTCATCTAGTTTTTGCAAGCTCACTGCACCATTGTCCATCATTTTCACTACTTGGAAGAGTCCAAGCCATAAAGTCTTCAAATTTCCTGAGCTTGATTTCGCACTTGCCATTATACCTCAATACCAAGTCACTTGGGTTCAATTCCATCTTCCGTAGGTGCTTGTCATGCCACAACTTCCTTCAATGATAAGCAATCCCCATTTTCCATTGTGCCATCACCCTTTTCTAGTTCAGTTTGACTAGTTCTTTTAGCCTCTTCTCTAGGCTCTCATGGTCACCAAGATGGTTTTGTACAACCACTCTTAAACTCGGTACTAAGAACTCCACTCACACTACTACTTCTTGTCCATACATCAATTGGAAAGGCATGTGGTTTGTTGTCGGCTTAAATGTAGTTTTGTATGCCCACATAATTGCTAGCATTCTCTCCTCCCAGTTAGCACCCTCAACTCCACAAGTCTTGTACATGATGGAAACCAAGATTTTGTTCATTGCTTTAGCCTACCCATTTGTTCTAGGATAATATGGGCTTGACAATGAGTGCAAAATCTTGAATTCTGTGGTCAACTTCTAAATGATCTCATTGATAAAATATCCACCTTTGTCACTTGTCAACTGCAAAGGTATTCCAAACCTCGTGATGACTTGTTCATACAAGAAATGAGTTGTACTTTTTACAGAATTATCAGGCAATGCCCTTGCCTCTACCCATTTTGTCAAGTATTCAATTGCCACCACAATGTACTGACACTTTCCTCTCTAGCTTGTTTGCAAAGGTCCAACAAAGTCAAGACCCCATCTTTCAAATAACTCCTATGGTTGCAATGGGTGTAATGGCATAAATTTCATGTGCAACATTTTCCGTGTTCGTTGGCACATATTGTGTGCCTTCACAAACACTTTTACATCATGACAGAGGGTGGGCCACCAGAGCCATGCCATAAGCACATTCCTTGCCGTCACATTTGGTCCCATGTGCCCTTTTCCAATTCCTCATGAGCTTCTCTCAACATTGCATTCACTTCTTCCATTATTTACTTCTCAATGTCCCATCAGGCCCCATTTTATATAGCAAGACAACAATCAATTGGAATGG
The DNA here is from genome assembly GCA_028583015.1 of Wollemia nobilis. Lineage (NCBI taxonomy): Eukaryota > Viridiplantae > Streptophyta > Pinopsida > Araucariales > Araucariaceae > Wollemia > Wollemia nobilis. The sequence continues at coordinate 68,235 of JAQPPZ010001594.1, read as the reverse complement.
TGATTTGATGATGAATTTTTTCCTCTCCGCTGCCATCATCTCCTTTGGCAACTCCCCTATTGACAAGTATTCACCAATCAACTTGTACCTCGACGATAGCGCATTGGTTGGAAATAAATTAGCATCAAGAAACTCGTTTGATTCTCCTTCAATAGTTTCTCCCGAGTGAGTCCTTGATTGTTAAATTGCTATTACATGTTTCTTCCCAGGTCTCACCACCACCTAGGATACAAACACCTGTAACGTGACGAGCCACCTGCTAACTCGCCTGTGAATAGTCAATTTATTGATTAGATACAACATTGTTTGATGATCTACATAAAAAGCAAAAGGGTTGGCCAACAAATAATGCCTAAACTTTTGGATTGCATAGACCACCCTAAAGCTTCTCTCTCTATTTTGTTGTAGTTCTTTTCTGCCCTTAACAACAACTGACTAGAAAAATAAATGGATTGATCCAGCCTAAATTGGCCCTCTTGGGTCAATGCACATCTAATTGCAAAATTGAATGCATCAACATGGATATGAAATTACTTGTCACAATCTAGAAACACCAAAAAGGGTGTGCAAACCAACTTTGCCTTTAGCTCCTCGAAGACCTTATGATGCTCCTTTGTCTATCGAAAAGGAACATTCTTGCACATCAAAGCATATAATGAGTGGGATACTTGGATGAAATTCTTGATAAATCATCGATAATATCCAACTTGTCCTAAAAAAAGACTTCAACAAGCTCATGTTGTATGGTTCCTCCATACTCAGCACAATGTGAATCTTGTCAAGATCCATCTTCAACCCCTCACATACTACGTGTCCCAACAACTTACCATACGGTACCAACAACTTGCACTTCTTGGGGTTCAATGGCAATTGAACATTGATGCACTGCCTCATGCACTCTTCTAGCACCTTCAAATGCTTGTCCTTCTTCCCATGTAATGACCAGTCATCCAAGAAGACTTTAAACTTTTTAGTGGACATTTGTTAAAAAATGTATAGAATTATTCTTTGAAACATGGTTGGGGCATTACACAGACTGAATGACATTCAATGATATGCATAGATGCCATTCTCCACCCAAAATGTTGTCTTCAACTTATCTTCCTCGGTAATGCTTATCTAATTGTAACCGAAGAACCCACCCAAAAATGAGTAAATTTCATATCCATGTACCTCTTCCAAGATTGAGTTACTGAATGGAATTGGAAAATGATCCTTAATTGTTACAATATTAAGACTTCAAAAGTCCACACATATGCGGATTTGATTTGCTTCTTTCTTCAAGGTAATGACAATTGGCAACACCCACTCACTCATTGTAACCTTGAAAATTATGGCAGCATCCATATCTTTAGAATTTTTGCATTCACCAAGGTTGCATACTTAGGATTCATCCTATATTACCTGCTCCTTATTGGTAGTGCACCTGGAACCAACTGAATCTGATACACACATTTTGGGCAGTATCCCTTTCAAATCATTGTATGTCCATGCAAAGACTTGTATTGCAAAAATATTTTGAAAGTTGTTGCTTTCAATACTGGGTCCCACTCATCTCCGCAATGCATTATCTTTTCTTCCCCTTCACCGAGGTTTACTGGATCTATTTTTGGCCCCTCATACTTTACAATGTTAGGTTCATTTGCTGCTTTAACCACGTGCTACGGGTGAGTTGGCTTTTCATCAATCATCGCATCACCAACAATATACTCTGCGAGGTTCTTCGGGAAAGTCCACTTTTCTTTCTCTTCATCATTTGGTGCAGATATTTCCTTCTTACTACTTTCACCGACCTTTTTTTTATCATGGTCTTCATCATTCTCCTCTACCTAAATACAAAGATAATTTGGCAGAAACACTTCATAATCCTCCATATGCCAATGAAGTCAGTTGCCCGAACTCTCTTCATCCCCCGTAATTCAACTGCATCACTTCTTCATTCAGTTCATATTTGTTGCCTTCATCTGAAGATGAACTCCTTGACTTGTCGGTTGTCGTGAGATCCTTTCTCATGGATTGATTCTTCAAGTTAATCATATACTTGTGCTACTCCTTTTTGAATGTTAGTCGGTCCTCCTCCCAATTGTGACTTACCTTGGTCATGTGTAGCCAACCTCTTCCCAACACTGCATCATATGTTGGATTTTGCATTGTGATCACAACAAAATCCATAATAAACTCTGGGTCAACTATTTTTACTTTTTGAGCCATTAAGACTCCTTTAATTTCAATCCCATACTAGTCTGCACCATACAATTTGAAATTTGGAGACCATATGAATGGTGCTCCAATCTCTCGTCAAGTCTTCTCATGCAGTACATTGACACTTGAACCCCGTTGACGGTCACCTGCATCAACTTATCTAGAAAATTCAATATGAATTACTATTGGTTTTTTACCAACATCAATTATTAATACTATTGGATCAATAAACCGATCTCTTCTCCTCATAGTTGCTTCTTGCTAGCACTACGGCTCTACTATTCTCCTTGGCCACATAATTTCTCCTATTGTTGCATAGAGCTTCGATATGGTGCTAAGTAAGCTTGAGACTTTGACTTCTACCATCATATATAATACTTGCGTTGTCAGCTCATGTGTGGATGACTTATCTTCTTCTATGGTGACTAGCTTTTCCAAGGGGTTGTTCTTGCCTAGCCTTTTTCATCTTTTCTTCTACAACATTGTGTGCTTCCTGCCATCTTTCCTTCTCTACGATAGGATTGGGGTATTGTTCATCTTTCTTTGCTTGAACCCTCGTAACTATGAGCACATTATTCTTCTTTTTGTTGCTGGTCTACTGGAGGCTCCTCTATATCAATAAAATTGATGTTTTGCAAGTTACTCGAACTTGCCTTCTTCGGGCTATTTGCCTCCTTGTGATTGCCTAGAAAACACCATCAACACATCAATCCATTTTACCATTTTTGGCATTATCCCCAACTAACTAATTTTGACAATTTCTTGCAAAGTGCCCACACTCCTGACATCTTTGACACTGTATAATAGACCTTCCGTCTATATCATATTGCAATTGACTTTATCCTCCTCTTTGCAATTGTCTTCCCCCTTGGCGATTATTTCTGTATCTGTCACTTGTTGTAGTTTGCCCATTTTTTGACATACTTGGTTTCTCTTCTTTATCTTCTTTTTGCACGGACAAGGTTTGGTGCTTTGAGCTTCTCAAATTAAATAGGCAATCTCCTATTACATGCCCTGCAACCTCATATATTACAAAAGGCAGTATTTGGACAAGTGATATTTGTATGTCCTTTTGTCTTATAGTCCGAACACCAAATATCTTGTCTCTCCTTTTCATCCTTTGCATCTTATACCATTATATCCAAGTCTTTTCTCATGGCCTAGATTGCCACATGTAGACCATCACGGTCACTATCGGAATCTAAGTCCTTATAGTGACTCAAGCTTGTTGCCATCTATTTTTCTTCTCTTTCCAAAGTGATTGCTCTATTATATGCCTCCTCATATGTTGGTGGAGCTACCTTCAACTTCTTGTACCTCAGTAGCAACTTATCTAGTAATCATCGTCTTTGTAGATCATTGTTGGTTGTACTTCCATCTTATCGATTAGCTCCTTTAATCTTCTATTGGATTTGACATCCTCATTTTTTTTTGTGGTGTAGATCTCTTTGATGATCTCGATGCCATCTCGAAGTAGTTAATTCTTTGATAAATTCCTTCGTCATCTCCTCCCATGTATTGAAAGGATTTGTACGTTGTCTTTTCAATTGCCAGTCCATTGTGATCCTTCACAATGTCGTTGGAAATAGTATCAACCAGGATTGCTTGTCGTCTACTCCATTTGCTCGCCATATGGTCACACATGTCCCAATATGGTGTTTTGGGTCTTCCTGTCACCCAAAAACATTGGGCACTTTTGCTTGCCCATCGTTTTTGCAATTTGTGCAATGTTTGCCATTGGTGGTTGTTGTTATTGAGTTTCCTCACGTCTTTCTTCTTCACTTAGTGCTTCTTTTCTTTGCACGTTGTCACTTGCAAACAATCTTCGACCAAATTCTAGTGCATCCAATGCTTTGCGACCTCCTTTGCGAATATATGAACGTTGGTTCTCGTCTCCTCGCCCAAGCACTCTCTTGCAGTCACCCTTGTGCCTGACTCCCGTCCTTCGCACCTCTTAGCAAACTCCCTTGCTCTTAGGTCGACGTTACCAGTTATTTGTCATCGTTTTCACATGCAATCTCCATGTTGGCTCTTCCACTTGCACAAATGTTCTCCATGGTCTCTACTTCGTTTGCTTCTGCATCACCTTGTACTTCTGTTGTTAGAAACAATGTTTGCCACCTCTCATGTGATTCACTTGGATTTCCTTCATCTTGAGGATTCCACACATGTTCAACTACTAGCTCTTCAAGTTTTGTCTCCCAAAAATGCAGTACTTTAGATGACCTAGACTTGGTCTTGGTATCAAACAACTTTTTGATGACCTAGCTTTGGACAGTCTACCCTCGAACGACCTAGCTTTTGCAATCTACCCTTCACCAGATGACTTGTCCCTGGATGACCTTTTTTCATTCGTATGGCCTCTCATCAGCTAATTTGTACGTCTCAACACATCGACTTTTTACACTTCTAGATGGCCTATTGTATGACTTGTATGGTCGTAACCATAGTTGAGAAAATTGGAATCAGAGCAGAAACAACATAGATAAAGAATCGGAAAAAATCGACAAAAAAAGGAAGAAAATTCAATCTTTCATTGACAAAAAGTTTTTTTCATGCATATCGAATTATTATTATGCAAATCAAATATTAATATTGTAAGTGATACAAGCTTAAACCACACATGAAAGTGGCAAGTGATACAAGCTTAAAACTACACATGAAAGTGATAAAACACATCTTAAATAAAGAAATTTTAATGCATCCAAAATTCTAATTACAAAAAAAGATACATATTACAAAATGTGTCATGAGTCATGACAAAATACCTCAATATTTTTGAATGCCTTTGACCTTTGCCCTATTAGAAGCTCTAGTCTCTTTTTGTCGCTATGCCTATGCCTCTTCTTATGCCTTGGCTGCTAATGCCTATCACCACCTGTGTCGGGGGTTGAGGGGCAGCGCCCCTTGCGGGGTCGAGGGGCAGTGTCCCGAAACCTCAACGACAAAACCATTAATACCTTCACTATCTAAACTGAATTTTTCTTCTTGTTTGCATTTTGGTACAGAAAGGATGCTACAATTACTAATGTTGGACTTCAACAACTCATAGGCTGAATAAAACACCAAAAATTAACTTAAATGATGATTGTGATTGGTTTTAACTTTTTACTATCTCTTAAGACCCATGTGGTCTAATGAACCTATAGAACAAATAATCACTTGTGCTTTTAAATATTACTCCTATAGACAAGCATATTGAGCAATAAGTTTAAACTGATAGTTCAACATCTTTTTATGGAGAATTTTATTAGTTAATAATGTATAGCATTATTGTTGATAGCTACTAGATTCCTTCAAATTGCAAAAAATCGACTGTTAGGATGCACTAGCATGTTTTGTTTGGTGTTATAGAAGGTAGGCAGACCCCTTTCTCTAGTTTGGAATCAGTAAAAATAAGAAAAAAATTGTGTTTTCTCTACTCGTGCGACCACAACTAATTTTTTGTTGTAGGAATCACGATTTTTTGAAAAAATCATGATTCTCAATTTTTTGGGAAAAATTGGTAGAAATCATTGATTTTTTTAAAAAATCAAATTTTTGCTGCGATTTGAATCATAATTCCTTTTGAATTGCAAAAATGGTATTGAATTGGGGATTAAATCAAGATTTTTATAACTATGGTCATAACAATTCTTCTGTGCAGCAACTACACAACTTTCACCCCTGTTCCTTTGGTTTCCTTCTCCATTTTGCATAAGGCTTTTTGGTTTCTCCTTTCTTTTGCCTCCAACGACACTTTCTTGTTGTTAAATGCTTTTCGCTTGCATAGAGTATAAAATTTTGCAAATGGGGAGGGATTTTCAACAAAACCTTTCTTGGAACGTTCCCTTGTTTGGTTTCTTAAATGCAGCTTCCTTCTTTGTTGTAAAATGCTCTTTCCTTTTCTTTTGCTCATGATTTGACAAAGTGGGTTGATTTTTCTCTCCACTCCAAAATTCGTTTGAAGCCATGTTGTACACCTTACAGAACTTAGTACGAGGGAGATTGCTCTTATGTTCTTCCTTGCTCCTCTTTGGCTTTGAGCATTTGAATGAGCAAATGCAAGCTCCTAGTGCCTATTTATAAGATGAAAGAGGTAAAGGGGTACTTGGCAAGCATGAAGCAATTCCCCCTTAACTACCACTTCATATTCCATAATTTATTTGCATGTAATTGTTTTGCATATTCTTTTTTCTTTTTTTGGTTGCTCTACTTATTACACCTCGCGCATGGCAGGCCTGTTGGAAAAATGTGTGCAACTGCATTTGAACTTTTATTCATTTTCAGCTTGGATAGCTTGCTTGGTTGTCTAGATGGCGTTGCTTTTTGTCCATTTGGGGGGCCCAAGGGCCCAGATAGCCTCTTGTGCAAGCTTGGATGGCTGGTTCTGCTATATTACCTACTTGGCCATCCTATCGGATTAACACTTGTTTGATCCAGACAACCCAAGTGGCTAGACAACCCAACTCTCCATCTCGATTGCCTTCTCCAACTTCTGCCTTGCCTTGACGACCTCTTGGGGTCAAATTCATTTCCTTCAACAACTTTGTCCTCTGGAAGCTCGTCATACACTTCCTTGGATGACTTGAAATCACTTTCCTCAAAGTGCACCTGCCTGCTAAATGACCCTCACCTTTCTACTAGTTGGGTTGATGCCTGTGATGGCCCAAGGGTAGTCTGCACTCCGCGTAGTCTCCTCGGATTCCTCCAAAAAACCTAGATGGCCCTGCCTTGGTCCTAATGGCCCAAGGGCCACCCGAGGACTTGTCCCTATTGGATGACTAGGGTGTGGTCCAGATAGCCCACCTTGTGGGCAAATTGCTCCCCTTAGACAAATGGGAAAGAGGCCCACACGACCTCCCCCCTTGGCCATACTACCCTAGATGGCCTAGGGGTCTTGACGACCCACCCAAACTGTCTTAGTAGTCTCTTTTGTATGCTCACCTTGAGTCGTAAGGTGGCCCTCATGGACCACTCAGACTTCCCAAGGAACAGTTCAAATTGTTTGGTAGATGCCTATAACTGATACTTTATCTTCTGTTCATCTGCCCCCTATTGCTACTTCTATTTCCTCAAAAGTGTTTTGAGATTCTTTTCGAGGTACTTCTTGCAAAACAACATTCGACAATGGATTAACATTACTTGTCGATTGTCAACTTGTTGCCTCCTTGGTGTTCCTCGTCTACCTCTTTTTAATTTTGAGCTTGAACTAGCACTACTCCAAACTTCCTCCTCATTGCTTGAACTCGTTAGGGATACACTATTGGACTCGTTTCCAAGTTGTCGACACTTGTCTCTTCTCTTGGCAATATGTGCCAAGGTACTTCATGAATATCTTTCCATTCAACTTCCGAGACTATCTTGGTAGGGTTTTGTTGTCTAGACTATAGTAGTTTTCTTCCAAAAACTAAACTTTGTCGCACAGTCATTAGTAGTTCCCAACCTGCTTATCTGTTCTCCTAGAGTCTCTTCTAGACTTATCTCCTCATTGGAAAAACTCCTACCAATTGCTTGAATATCTTGTTGTAGCCTTAAGAACTTTTGTGCTTGTTATCTTTGCAATTCGACTTCGAATGTTCAACTGCTCACTCGTTTCACGCAATTGCTGTGTTTCAACATACATTCTTTGTTGTGCATGTCTAAAGGTTGCTAACAAGCGCATTCTCTGACTTACTTCTATCACTCCGAGGCTCATATTTTGGCAATTCCTCCTATCTAACATGCATCGACACCATTCGTTGCATGTATTCAGCATCAAGTGAACTCAATCTTTGTTCTTCCTCGATATTCAAAAACTGACATGCACACGCACCCTCCTTTGTTTAGTGGGTCTAGCTTCCAATTCTTCTTGCTCCATTGTCATTTGCATGTTTATCTCTTATTTTCTTGTGGTTTCTTCATACAACTATGCTAGTTGCTCTGCAAGTTCATTTTCATCTAAGTAACTTGTATCTTCAACACCATCATCTTTTGTATGGCTTGATTCTCCAAATTCCCATATTGAGATCCCTTGAAAGGATCCCAAAGACTGACTTGGTGCAATTATCAATCTTCCCCTACTTGTGCCTTCATTACCTGGCTCAAAATTTACAAATATTACCTGTACCCTTGTATGGTTTCAACTTTGAATCGTTAATTGTCTCAGGACATTGTGTTCCATCCACTCTCTTCAATCTTACTTGCCATTACCCATAACTTCATCTACTTGGAAAGGTCCAAGCCACAAGGTCTTCAACTTCCTTGGCTTGATCTCACGACTGCCATTAAATTTCAGCACCAAGTCATCTGCCTTGACCTTCATCTTCCTCAGGTGCTTGTCATGCCACAACTTACAATGATGTTGGGCAACCTCTGTGGTCCACTGTGCCATCACCCTCTTCATGTCTAGTTTGATCAATGTCGTGAGCCTCTCCTCTAGGCTCTCTTGGTACCAAGACAGTTTTGCACTACCACCCTCAAACTTGGGACTAGAAACTACACTGACACTATTGCCTCTTATCCATACATCAATTGGAATGTTGTATGATTGGCCATTGGTTTGTATGTTGTCTTGTATGCCCACAAGATTGTTGGCAATTTCTCCTCCTAATTAGCATCTTCAATTCAACACATCTTGTACATTATAGATTCTAAAACCTTATTGTTGCTTCTGCCTCTCCATTTGCCTTGGGGTAGTACGAACTTGATAATGAATGCAAGAATTTAAACTCCGTCAATATGTTCTGAATAATCTCATTGACAGAATGTCTTCTGCGATCACTTGTCAAATAATGAGTCACTTCGAATCTCATAATGATTTGTTCGAACAAGAATCATGTAGTGCTCTTTGCAAAATGTCATGCAACTCTCTTGCCTCCACCCACTTTGTCCAAAAATTTGTTGCTACCACAATGTACTGTTGGTTACGAATCTGCCATGAGGAAAGGATTTTGGGTTAATGCGCCCAGATTCGCCCACCAGCATGAAAGGCCGGAAGGAAGAGATGCCTTCCGAGCCAATCTCCGGAGAAGGCCGGCTCCTTTTGGGGGGTTTGTTTAAGCTAAGATTACAGGAAAGAGATAAATGTACAGAAAGAGACAAATGTACAGAAAGAGAATACAAATATGTCCAGAGGTTGGTGGGGGGAACTAACAGTACGGGAACACACTAATTACCGCTACTTACTGCATTATAAACACAAAGCATGACCGGGAACTGCAAAAACTACGTGTACTTCCGATACTCAGGCAGTGTATGCACAGCTTCAATGATCCCCTAGCAAACATTCCCTACAAGGAACTAACAACATGGCAATGCATCAATCACCAGATACGTACACTAACAAGAGTAGAAAGCAAACTAGAGATATCGAGAACCGGTATATGTGTTTATGTAGAGAATTTAACCGCACGGCTCAATGGCTCCCTAACGGACATTCCCTACAAGGAACTAACGATGCGGGATCGCATCGGTCACCGGATACGGGCCGGCAACAAAACACATAGCGATGGAGCTGCTACTACATCCATTCTATGTATCCTTTTAACTAATGAAGTACGAGGGTGCTTTAAACAAGCAATGCTAGAGGCAACTGCTCACCAAATGCTGAAATGAATCGGCAAGCCGTGACGGGTTAGCCTAAGGCATGAATAGAAAGGCGACATAAAAAACGAAGACGACGAACCAGAACCAGGCATACAGATTATATTCATAAGCAGAAGCACGGTTACAATGGGCACAGTGGTTCCCTAACAGACATTCCCCTTCCACCCTTTACAATGAATTCATGGTGGGCTTTTATAGCCCGAGTCCCTCCCGTTACATTAATGGGCACAAGGTCCCAGTCAAACATAAGGCGACAAAAGCGGCGAAAGAGGCTGCAAATGCTGACCTTTTGTCGGACCGGACTGTACCACGCGGCATGGTCTTCTGGAAGGCTGGACAGCTACATGGCGGTGCGGCTGGCGAGAACTTCAATCAGCGATGATGCGGGTAGGCTGGAGCGAGTAGAACCTCGGATCAGCTTTGAATGAGGCTACGGCACGAGCGGTGCAGCCCATGCTCGTCCTTTTGCTCGGCACGTTTCGGCTCTAATCCCGAAGGCTGGACACTTGTCGGATGATGGATGATCGTTGTTTGACACGTGTCTGCCTTGGAGGGCAGTCTGTCCATCTTCGCTTGGGATCGGAGCACCTCGGGATGCGCGGGCAGAACGCAGTGCAGTCGGGAAGGCCTTCATGCCTTGGTCAAATTCCGGGTTTGTTCCCTACTGCGCACCTGTCAAGGGCGCACTCCGACTTCGGTGTGAAGTCGGAATGCGCACAGGCGAAAACTGATGTCTGCCGCCGTACGGACTTGCTCCAGCACTTGATTTTTCTTTTGTCAGCCTGCCAGTCTGCCAGTTGCAAGGTGCGCCCAGAAGAGGGCGAAGTCGGACTCGCACCAGAGCGGGCGAAGTGCGAACTCGCACCCAGGCGGCGAAGTTAGACTTCGCACCAAAACTTGGCGAAGTGCGAACTTCGCACCCAGACTTAGCCATTTTCAGGTGATTTGTTGGAAAGTTGAAAAATCAATTGGGGGACTCCAAGAAAGGGGGAAAGAAAGAGAATGCGGGAAAGAAAAGGAAAGGGAGAGAAGAAGGAAGGAAAATGGAGGAAGAGGGAAAAGAAGAGCAGCACTGTTACTTTACAACATCGAAGACATTGCACCCCGTGCAAAATGTGACAACATTTATGGCGGCTCGCGGGGTGTCGAGCTCGCCTCGGCGCAAAGAATCCATGCCTTCATCCTTTGGGTGCAGAGGAACTTGCCTCCCCTGCCTTTTGCTGCTCTAGCTGTTCGCCCTGTGGCAACTGTTCTTCAGATTCATCTTTGTCAGTTGCCCCCTCAGAGTTACCTTCCGAAAGCTCTCCATCTCCTGCTTCTGCTTCGCGAATGCGATCGTATGCGACACTGGGTGGGCGCCAAGCTTACTGCTTCAAATGGCCGGCGGTCAGTTGCATCTTCTAATGCTGCGTGGAAAGCGGCGACCGCATGCAGGTCGATGGTGAGGTATCTTTTTTCTAACTCCTGGAAGTAGGAGCTGATCTTGGAATATTTGGCCACCATCCGGTGACAGTTGTCTTGAATTGGCTCAGCCCAGCTGTCAATTTCAGCTGTATCTGCTTCGAAGGACTGCCAATTCCTTTTCACCCGATCTAGGGTGAGGAGCTCGCCATTTTCAACAAAACTTGGGCACCCAAGTTCAGAAAGAGCGTGAAAGGGAGCCAGACAGATATCTCTTTCATGTCCGAATGCATCAAGCATTCGTCTGGCAACTCTCACCTCTTCAACTTTTTTGAAATATTTGTGCAAGGTCACCCTTGCACCTGCCCATTCTGCAGCGAATGAGGACACGGGAGAAAAATGGAGGCCGTTGCGCTCGCGCTCCTGAAGATTTACCGCCAGGTCCGGCCATTGCTTCGCACTGGCGCTCGGCCTCCTCTACCACAGGCTTTCCACTAGGCGAAACTTCTTGAATTATGGATGCAAAATCCAGAACTGCCATCGCCTTGAAGGTGTGGGGCTTGCATTCCCGCAGCAAACCAGCCCGCATCTCCTTAACCTTTGTCTTTGAAAAGACCGTCGCTTGAGATGCTCTCTCTGCAAGTTGCGACTGCGCTTGCTTCAAAGACTCCTGGAGCTGAGAAATCTGCTCCGAGGCTGCTTTCCTTTCGGTTGCGGCTTGTTGCTGAGAAGCGGCCAGGTGGGCTTTGAGTTCATCTATTTCTTGCCGCGCCGCTTCCAGTTGCTCAGTGGACCTAGACAGGTCCTCTTCAAGCTGCCTTGTTTTATCCTGCAACCCGAAAAGTTCTTCCTGCTCCTCCAGACTTTTGACAAAGAGATTATCAACTTTGCGCATGATCGTTTGAATCTCATATTGCTTGTTAATGTCGTCAAAGCTCTTCTCCTTTGTCTGGAGCTCGTAGTCCGCCCTGGTCATTTCCCGGAGAGGTTTCTTTACTTTTGGGATTATCTTCTCTGTTGTAATCACTCTCCTCCCGAAATCGTACTTTGCGCGTTTTGCCGGGCGGCTATCTCTTCATGTCTCCTCCGCTTCAGGTCTTGGAGGAAAGAGACAGAATACTCTACAGCCCTCGTTGCCAGGGGCAAGTCGTACGTGATTACGGAGGTCGTCCATGAAATCTGGTTCCCCCGGCCCTAGGGTTTCTGCTGAGACGTCTCTCCTGCGGGGATGGGACCGGGGAGGAACCGGACGGACCTTGGAAGAATCGGTCGCTTGTGGGGGCGACAGGGAAATGGAGATGGGAATGGGCGATATTGCAAGGGTTTGAAGCGGCTGAGACGGTGGATGTGACGGTGAACGGACGGCCTCGGCACTAGCCTCGGGCGAAGGGTTTGGAGTTGTGCTCGAGAGAAGAGAAACGTTAGGGTTACGAGCAAGCCGATCAAAAGAATGGGGGCCGCTAGAAGGAGGGCGTGGAGACGGGGAAGGGGATGCGGCCATAACTTGCTCGGATTGAGCGGGAGACGGAGTGGGAGTAGGGCCGGGTGAGACTAAGGAGACGGGGGCAGCAAACGTACTGCGGGCTCCGCTGGGCCGATGCCGGGTGGATGTCTTCGCTTACGGTCTCGGCGGGCGGCTTGGGACTGCCCGGAGCTGTCTCTGCGGCGGCGGGACGCGAGCTGCGGCTCTGCAGCCAGGCTGCTGCACTATCGGGCTAGGTCGCTCGATTTTCTCGACTCTCTTCCGCTTCTTCTCTTACGGAATAACGGTTGGATCGGGGGAAGGAGAGGAAGCGGGTGCGGCGGCGGCGATGCTCCCACGGTAAACTTGTACCGGGGTTTGACTTGCGGAAGGTGCTGCCGCAACCGGTGCTGCCTTCTGACGGCGGCTGGCGCTTTTCGTGCCTGAGGGATTGCCTCGGGCGTTGCCTTGACTAACTCTTTTGCCTTCTCAGGCGCCGTCTTGGAAGCCACGGGCTGCATTGGATCGACTTGGAAGTCTGCTGGGCCCACGCTGGTAGTTGCCGAAGTGTACAACTGTTGGGAGGGAGACCCTCCTTTATAGCCTTCAAAGGGACCTCGGGGAACGTAACCTTGATATGCGAACGGCCGCCGTTGTCATGATCCTGGTCATAGAGAACCGAAAAGTCGTCATCTACGGCCGAGGTTTCTCCTTGTGGATTTGTCGTGCTGCGTGCGGCATCTCATCTTCCAGCATTCAGTGATCTTTTCTTTAGACCAGTTAAGGCCTGCTATCTTGGATAGAAATTTTTTGAACACTGGAGATGAAAACTGGTGGTCCGGGTTTCGCTTGGGGTCGTATGTCACCTCCTCGCAGTAGAAATCCTGCCAGGGAGGAGAAGCTTCCATCAGTTCGATTTCCCAGTCAAGATCCACATGGACCACATCGCATTTATCTTCAGTTATATCTGCCCGGGGGCAGAGATGCGCAAACTTTCCCCTTATTCCATATGGGTCATACTTCCAGCGCTGCGGCAACAAAACCAGGCCAATCCGGGAAAGCTCCTGCTCAAGGTAGACATGCTTGTCCTACCTCAAAAATCTCAACATTTGCCCGGGGAAAGAGGATATTGAAAAATCTGTCCTCTCTTCTTTCCTAGGCCGAACTCCTCTTCAACATAGTCCATTTGTCGGGCAATCTCCATCCCGAACAGGTGCTCTGAGCACCAGTAGGGCAGCAAATGGGGTTTGCCCTTGAATCCATAGATTCTGACCACAATTCCCTGCGTCAGTCTGAAACGTCCCCGAGCTTCTGATTTATCAAAGCGCTCGTCATTTCTCTCGGGGGGCGAGGAATTTCGCTTTCACTGAAGACTGACATGACGAATCCCAGAAAGTTGAAGTTGAACTTGTAGTAGGACCCTTTCCGGTATAAGTCATCCGTCCAGCTATAGACGGGCTGTGGTGCTCCCTTCTCGTTGACCTTCTTCAGGTTCAGGATCGGCATTTGGGGGTGCAGATGGTACAAACAAAGCCAGGCTAGAACAGAACTGAAACGAAAATCGGTAGACTGCCTCTTCCGGATTTTTACCAGGCTGGAATGAACGGCGTAAGCCAGCCAGTCTGCCCAGTCGAAAGAGATGGGACGCTTCCCACTTCTCTGTGCTGCCGGTTCGTAGGATTCTCCACATAGGAGACATTCCGCCAGCGCTAGGCTGAGTGCAGTGTACCCGACTCATCGAGAATCGCAGCCAAGAATAGATGCCAAAATAATGTACAAGTACTTGTTCCGGAATTGTGCCAAGGGCATGGGGCCGGTTGGCCTTGTCCGGTACAAGCGGGGCGTTCGGCTACGAATTGAGGAATTCCCTCATCCGTTTGGTTGGCATGAAACGTCCCTTTGCTCGCCCAAATTTATCTTTACGAGAATGGCGTTGGAGTCATACTCCAACCACAGGCGAAAGTGGTTGGACGATCTCCCTGCGCGAGTGCGAACAAGGGTTTACCGCTGGAGCTGCAAATTTGCCGGGAAGCTGGTTTGTAGTGTCTGACAATTAGGTCTACCAGTTCCGGGCATTGGTGGACGGGAGGGCACAAGAATCTGAAAATATTGGATTTGTACGCCGCTCCGAAATGGTGAGAGGGCGAAACTTTGTCAGCCCAGCTCTCCACATTTGCCCGCAACTTTGTTAGGCTCATAGAAAAAGAGCCGTCCTTGTATCCCGACAAATAATTCACCGGAGGTGGTGGGGCTTGCCCACGCTGTACCTTTTTCGTCCGGGACTTTGACTTTCTCTCTGGCGGGGTTTCACTTCTGAAAACGCCCGGCCGCGGTAAATCCTTTGGTTCGCCACTTTCGTTGGACTGCGCTGACACTGGCATCTTTCCTCTGTCCATCTCTCCGAATCAGCAATAATTGCAAGTTCAAGGCGTCTGCAGCGATTTCGTTGTCACAGGAATAATTTGCCTTTGTCAGGAATAATCTGCATAGTACGGAATGTTTAAAAACATCGACCCCCTTTTCTAGATAAAGACGGCGCCATTAATGCCGCGCGGGGAGGAGGTAGGTCGGGCTGAGTTAAGGCTCTTTGGTGGCTGCGCAGGAGGATGTTTGGAAAAAGCGCGCTCCGGCGGACGTGCCATGCTTCTTTTGTTGCACCTTCCCTTGAAGATTGTGCAATCATTAATTCTGCTTTGGAGATTGCGCCATGGCTGACGTCACTGCAAGAGCGCGGGCACACTGCTCAAGACGGAACCTTGGTGCGGAAACCCACTCTAAAACGGTCACAAACGCGCCTTGGGCCCAACTTGGGATTTTTTGAATTTTTTATTCATTTTTTGAACGCTGCCCCAAAGAGGCCCAGAAAACGAGGTGCAGCCGGTCTCCGCCCAGAGTTGGGCGCGGCCAGACTCGCCGGCGAAGTCGGACTTCGCCAATTTGGGCGAAGTTCGAACTCGCGCGAAGTGCGCGCTTGAACTGTTTTGCTTCTTTCTTCTTGTGCCCAAGGTTTGGGCGCGATCGGGATCCTTGCAACCTTCGGGCCTTTGACCGCACTTAATATTTTCTTTAGGCTGCTCTTGGACAAGCGCGCGGTGCAAACACTGAGGTGAGTTCGGACTTCGGCCGAAGTTGGGGCGAAGTCCGAACCGCGGAGTTCGCACTTGCAGAAACATGTGCCGTTCGCACGAAAGTTGGCCGAAGCCGGACTTCGCGCGCGAAGTCAGTCCTCGGTCAAGACTTGGCGAAGCCTGTCTTTTGTGTGCCCTTTTGGCTTTCCTCTCGGTCGCGCTTCGCTCAGTGGCTGGCCCGAAGCCCGACTTCGCTGCGAAGTCGGACTTCGGCCAACACTTAGCCGAATTTTTGCCCTTTTTTCTCTGCTTTCTTTGTTCGTTTTCTTCCTCCCTTTGCACAGCCGAACTTCGCCCTTCCCGAGGGCGACGACAGACTTCGCTGCGAAGTCTGTCCCTCTCTTTCCCGTGCCGCAGTTAAGCTCAAAAAACGGAGAAAAACAATTTAAAAGCTGAAAACTGGAAACTGTACATGCCGAGAAATGGAAAAACATGAGGGAAATTTTTTACAAGGAAGGGCCACTCGGGCACCTTCAACAGCGGTAAAGTTTCAAGTGGAACCCGTTAACGGGGATAGGCGGAGGCGACCCTCCATATCCCGCGGTATGTAGGCATTGAGCTGGTTTACCGGGCAATCGATAAGGGCCCTCCCCAGAGAGCATCAAATTTCCCGTGATTACCCGGCTTTGCTTTGTATGAGTCCCACTTCAGCACCAGGTCCCCGATTTCGAAAACTCGGGCAGTGGTGCCTTTTGCAAACCAGCCTTGAGTGGCTGCAATGTGATCCGCGAAGGCCTGGTATGCACTTTCTCTGTCTTCTTCCAACTGCAGGAGTTGGCACAGTCTGTCGTCCACCGGGTCTCCGCTGCATCTGTCTTCGTCAATCATCCACAGGGCAGGGATCTCAATATGTGATGGCATGACAGCTTCTTTACCGTAAACGAGCGCATAGGGGGACGTTCTTAGGGATTTCTTGAACGCAACTCTGTCCGCCCACAGCGCCCGGTTCAGGAGCAAGTGCCAAGTCCGCTTGTTTCTGTCAATGGTCCTCCGGATGATCTTCAGGAGGTTTTTGTTAGTGGACTCGGCAAGGCCATTCCCCTGCGGGTAGTAGTTAGAAGACATCTTGTGATAGATGCCAAGTCTGCCGGTGTACTCCGTGAGTACAGCGCCTACAAATCCCGGACCGTTGTACTGTCACAATCGACTACGGAACCCCGAAGCGGGTAATCGGGCTCTCAATGAACACGATGACCGTTTCTTGGTCTGCGTTCTTGGTCGGGATCGCCTCCGTCCACCGCGTGAAATAGTCGGTAGCCGTAAGAATAAACTTGTGGCCGGCGAGAGGAGTTAGGAGAAATCACCCCAATAAAGTCTAAACCCCATTCTTTGGAACGGAGTCTCGGCTTTGAATCGGTTGAAGGGGCGGGGGTGCTTTTACGCTTCGGCCGGCAAACCTACGGCATTGATCACATTTAGAGCGAGACCGCATGCGCGTCTGCCGAACAAAGTGGGCCAATAGTACCCAGCCCTTATTATTTTTAAGGCCGTTGGCCTTGAAGAATGGTGACCCCCAGGCATCTCGGAATGAAATTCTCCAAGGACCCTAGGCTGGTCAGATTTTAAGACGCACCGCAACAGGATGCCGTCAATGTTTTTGAAGTAAAGCCCCTCGGGGCGAAGAGTGTACTTAAGTGCACCTAGCCGAAATCTCCTTCGTTGTGAGGCGTTCAGGTGATCGGGACATCTTCCGGTGCAGAAGTATCTCACCAGTTCATCTGTCCAATCACTCCCCCTCCGATAAGGAGTCGGCTAGGTAGATGCGTGTCGTTGTGTCCTCCCACTTACAGGCGGAGATGCCGGCTACAGCGCTTCGGGCCAATTCTTGACACAAGGCTCGGCCTCTGATAAGCTTGGTGGGCCGCACTTCAATGTCAAACTCCTGGATTTTGGCAATCCATCCCGCTCTCTTGTGACCCGGTTCTCCTTGCAAGATGAAGCTTCGAACATCCGGGTGAATCACAAAGACAGTGGTCTTGCTACGGGAGACAAAGTGCACGAACTTTCGAAGGGACTTCATGACGGCATGAACACTGCCGCTCTATAAAATTATACTTTTCTTCATGCGGCGAGAATCACTTGGCTCGAGGAATGCTATGGGGCGCTCCTCACCATCGTCTCCCTTCCGAGTTAGGACTGCGGCGTAACTTTCGGGTTCTCCCACTTGCATACAGGATGAAGTCTTTGGAGTAGTCCGGGTTGGTCAACACCGGAGCTTGTGCAATCCGAGCCTTGATTTCCTCGAAGGCTTGCTCTCTCTCATCAGTCCATTCGTAAGGTGTATCTTTCTTGAGCAGTTCGGCCATAGGCTTGATCACTTGTGCGAAGTCCGGGATGAACTTCCGCACGAAGTTAATCTGACCGAAGAAGGACTGCAGCCCTTTTTTGTCGATGGGGGCTGGCAAGCGAACGAGGGCTTCCGCTCTGTCAGGGTCAATGGCGAGGCCTTCCTCGGAGATGACATGTCCCAGCAGCTTTCCTTCCTTTACCGCGAAGACGAGACTTCTTCGGGTTTATAGAAATGCCGAATTCTCGACAACTCTCAAATATTTGCCGTAGGTGCGAAACATGATCTTCTCGTTGGTGAGAGAAAACGGTCATGTCATCGAGGTAGATGACAATAATCTTATTGAGCCAAATCCATGGCCCTTTGGAACGTGGCACTAGCATTGGATAAGCCAAACGGCATGCGGCGATAGGCGAACGTCCCCCACTTGGTGGTAAACGCCGTCTTATCCTTGGTCTTCGTCTTTGACCCAAATACGGTTGTAGCCGGAAAATCCATCTAAAAGTGAAAATCTGCGGGCTCCGACAACGATATGTAGGATGCGGTCGATTTGGGGAAGCGGATAGTGGTCCCGGAGGGAAGCACTGGTTAAGGTTTACGAAGTCGACACGAGAGACGAATGTCGCCATTCTTTTTCCTCACGGGCACCAAATTCGCGACCCGGGATGAATGTTTGATGGGGTAGATGATCTTGGCCTCCGGCATCTTCAAGAGCTCGGTCTTCATCATGGCCTCAATCTTTGGATTCACGGCCCTCTGTTTATGTCGGAATGGCTTGGCGCCATCCTCTAGCTCAATAGTATGTTGGATGACGGTTCTGTCATACCCCCTCAAATCCTCGTAGCACCAGGCCACGATGTCGGGGAACTCCTGGCACAGTGATCTGATCTGCTCCAGTTCCTCCGACGTGCAGTCTATTCCGACCTTGATGGTTTTACCAGGTTCAAGTTCTAGGTCGGCATACTGCCTCGGGTCTACTTTGATCCTGTGGGATATTGCTCTGTCATTCTGATCAAAGAGACTCTCCAATGTAATCGGTCCTTTTGGGACGTGATTATTCCGTAACTGTATCAACCCCTCATATTGCTCGTCATCAGGGTCTCTACCTCCGATTACACACACTTCGTTAACCGGGGAATGTGACGATCTCCTCGTCTGGCCCGAACACTGCCCGGTGGGTGTCCTTATCGAGCACAGAAGGCACTGTAGACGGTACGAACCGGCTTCGGTTTACGGACAACGTCTTCGGCGGAACGTGCACTGGCTCCAACGAGACGCCGAGGATATCGGCGTGCTTGTTTTTCTCACGCGATATCGCTTTGATACTCAATGAGTCGAATGACTCCATCGGGTCCCACACCCGATTGCGGTATGCTACGAGATAGTCGTTGTACGGATGCGCACTTGTCCATAACTTGGTGACACACCAGCTCTGAATCTCCGAAAATCTGGAGGTGTTTAATTCCGAGCCTCTCCGCCTTTCGCAAACCCAAGCACAGGGCTTCGTATTCCGCTGAGTTGTTAGTGCAGCTCCAAGCCAACTTGTAGGCATAGTCCTTACGGATTCCGGTTGGAGACACCGGGAGTACCCCTGCACCGGCGCCATTCTTGCATCGCGCGCCGTCAAAGAAAAGCTTCCACAGCTCTTCGGGTGCAGGTCCTACTTCTTTTGCAGCCGACACGTCAAGCCTCTCGGGCTGTTTAATGGAGTAACGACCACCTTTCTGTCCCGATTACGGCATTAAAATCCCGCAACGAGAACTCATCTTCGAGTTGTAACACTTCGAGGAGCTTGCTCGGTCAGTTCCACTGTCACCAGTTCTTCTTCGACAACTGGACCATACAGTCCATCTCTCCTCCGGGTATCTTATCTACTAGGAAGGGGAAGGCTTCTCATTAAAAATTCTCAGTCTCCTTCCTTTGAAGGGCACTTCCATATGTGGGTAGTCTAGAGACGGTACCCGCCCAACCCGCGGTGAACTCCCGAGAGAGACACATGCCGAAGTAAGGCTCCGAGTCAACAATCACGACCTCTTGGATGACTACGATGTCGAGAGCTTTGTGCGGTCGGATAGGGATGTCCTTTATGACACCAAGCTGTCTTGACGGGGGTGCCGTCTAATTGCGGCACGCCTTGGCTGCTCCGTGTGTATTCCATCCCGATCTCATCGCGAGACGGCCTTCGGCATCACGGTCGAGGAAGCACCGAGAGTCCACCATGCGGTTGTGAACTATGTGCCCTTGCATCCGTAAAGAGAGATAAAAGGGTGGCGGTCTGTTCTTCCCGGTGGCGGAGGCTGTCAAAGGTTGAACCGGGACAGCGGGCTGCATCATGCTGCCGTTCTTCATGTTCTTCGATGATTCTTGCGGCGAGATCTACGGCACGGGAGCGAGAAGAGCATCGTACATGCTGATTCTAGCAGGTGTTCTTTTCAACTCGTCTACAATCTTTGTAGCCCGAGGTACTAGCTCCTTCTGCTTGCTTTGCCGGCTCGTACTTCGTCCGGTACTGTTGGGTGGCCTCAACTCGTTGCCTCTTGGTCAGAGACGGGTACTTCAGCTTCTCCTGGGCTTGTTCCTTGGTTTCAGCTGGAGGCTGAAGTACGGGAGCCTTAGCCGGAGTTGGGGCCTTTCTTTGGAGGTTTGGGTGGAGCAGCGGCGGCCTTTTCGGAGAAGGCTTGACTGGAGCTTTATCTTTGGACGCCTTCTCCTGGGCTGTGAAAGGCCACAGCCGCTTGTATGGTGGCAGCCCTCCGGGCTGCGGTTTTCTCGTCTCGCGTAGACTTGCAAGGGCTTGACCGCATCTGCGGCCTTCTTTTCTTCCTTGGCGGGTGACGCTAGATTCTCTTCGGGGAGGGCAAAGTTGGCCTCGCCGTCCAAGATCATGTACAGCTCATCGTCTTCTATAGCGCTGCCGGCCAAGGTCTGGATGTAGTCTTTGGTGCAAAGTGCAGTCTTCCTCCGAATGCGGGTCATTGCACGTGGTGCACCGGTTAACTTTGGTCGGGAGGACCGGGCGGGTCTTCTATAGCGGCATTTCTCGGAGGCGGACGCCTCTGCGGGCTGGTTTTACGGCGCTTTGTCTTTCGTTAGCGCCGGGGCGCATATGGCCTCCTAGGAGCGAGGTCCATCCGGGCACGCTTCTTCTTCATAGCGGTCATGTCATTGGACATGGCATGGTATCCGGAGGCCAAAGCCCGCACTTCTTGTAGAATCGTGTTACGGATCCTTGCTGTCGGGTGGCGGCATTTGTGCCGGTGGAGGCAATGCGGCCAATGGAGGGGGTTAGAATAAGATGCGTGCTTGTGGAGGAGCGGGAAGTGCTTGGAAAATGCGGAGCGGGAGGCGGCGGGTGAGGGTAATGCAACTGAGGCGGGCCGTAAGGAGTTACGACCGGCGCCGGATTCCACTGCTGTTGGGGTTGCTGCCCTGACGTGGACGGCGCACCACCAGAAGCAGAAGGATACTGTGATCTGGGGAAGTCGGGATGGATGGGCTCCTGCACTCTGGACGGGAGTCTGCCGATGGAGATAATGTCAGCTTCAGCTTGCTGGGCAGCCTCGTACAGCGCAGGGAACTCGTCAGTTCGGCGATCTTCGGCGGCGGGGCATATGTACGAGTTGAAGGATCTCGGATAGTAGTGAGCAGCCATGCCGGGTGAAGGCCGAAGTTCGCGAGGTACCCGTTTCCAGGATCTCGCAAACCTAATGTTAAAATCAGACACCTCCTCTTGAGGATGTCTCTGGATAGCTTGGAACTGATGCAGTAGAGAAGTCGGGTCAGCAGACTCGTTGCATCCTTTTACGAGCCTCCTGGCAAGCTGGGGCCACCCTGTGATGGATCCCTCTGGCAGCGATCTCCACCAGTAGAGAAGCTTTCCCCTCAGGGAAAGGGCCAGCAGACGGGTCTTCACACTTTCATCGGTGATAGTATGCAGTGCGGCCAGGGGCAAGGATGTCCTGGATGTGCTCGTACGCCGTCTTACCGTAGCCGTCGTATGTGGGAATAGACTTTAAAGCGGCGGGGGGCACGGCTTGCTGTCCGACCGGGGCCAAGGGCCCCGTAGGAGTCCACCGCCGGGAAGAGGTCATCGTCATTCGGCTGTTGGGCAGCCATTTCTTCTTCTTCTTCTTCTCCGCCGTCGGTTGTGTACTCGGTGTCGGTACTTTCCGAGGATGCAGGATCTTCTCCTTCCTCGGCCTCTTCTATTTCGTACTCGGCTCCTCCGACTTCGGCTTCGGCCTCTTCTTGGATCTCGGCCTCGGCTTCGTCGAAGCGAGCTCGCGGATCGGCCCGGCTGGGGATCTCGCCTCGAGCGTTGATGTCCAGTTCGTAGAACTCGGGCGGGCTTCTTGGATCCCTTGCTTGCCACCTTCTCGTGTGCATGAAGGTGTTGGGACCGGTCTTCTAGACTCGGAGGATTTGTTCGTGCGAGTCGCCGGGTGTTCGGATTTGGAACAGCAATGAAGCGAACACCGGTGCTTCAATTCCGTCGGGGGTGAGAAACTTCCTTGTCTCACCGGGTGCTCGAGAAAACATCTGTCGGCGCCGGTGGAGGCGATCAGAAAATCTTCTTCAAACGTGGGACCAGGGTCCCACCGGGCGTGCCAGAGAAACTGTTGGTTACGAATCTGCCATGAGGAAAGGATTTTGGGTTAATGCGCCCAGATTCGCCCACCAGCATGAAAGGCCGGAAGGAAGAGATGCCTTCCGAGCCAATCTCCGGAGAAGGCCGGCTCCTTTTGGGGGGTTTCGATTTAAGCTAAGAGTACGGGAAAGAGATAAATGTACAGAAAGAGACAAATGTACAGAAAGAAATTACAAATATGTCCAGAGGTTGGTGGGGGGAACTAACAGTACGGGAACACACTAATTACCGCTACTTCCTGCATTATAAACACAAAGCATGACCAGGAGCTGCAAAAACTACGTGTACTTCCGATACTCAGGCAGTGTATGCACAGCTTCAATGATCCCCTAGCAAACATTCCCTACAAGGAACTAACAGCATGGCAATGCATCAATCACCAGATACGTACACTAACAAGAGTAGAAAGCAAACTAGAGATATCAGAACCAGGTATATGTGTTTATGTAGAGAATTTAACCGCACAGCTCAATGGCTCCCTAACGGACATTCCCTACAAGGAACTAACGGTGCGGGATCGCATCGGTCACCAGATACGGGCCAGCAACAAAACACATAAGCTGATGAACTGCTACTACATCCATTCTATGTATCCTTTTAACTAATGAAGTACGGGGGTGCTTTAAACAAGCAATGCTAGAGGCACCTGCTCACCAAATGCTGAAATGAATCAGCAAGCCGTGACAGGTTAGCCTAAGGCATGAATAGAAAGGCGACATAAAAAACAGAAGCAGCAGAACAGAACCAGGCATACGGATTATATTCATAAGCAGAAGCACGGTTACAATGGGCACAGTGGTTCCCTAACAGACATTCCCCTTCCACCCTTTACAATGAATTCATGGTGGGCTTTTATAGCCCGAGTCCCTCCCGTTACATTAATGGGCACAAGGTCCCAGTCAAACATAAGCCGACAAAAGCGGCGAAAGAGCTGCAAATGCTGACCTTTTGTCGGACCGGATGTACCCGCGGCATGGTCTTCTGGAAGGCTGGACAGCTACATGGCGGTGCGGCTGGCGGAACTTCAATCAGCGATGATGCGGGTAGGCTGGAGCGGGTAGAACCTCGGATCAGCTTTGAATGAGGCTACGGCACGGGCGGTGCAGCCCATGCTCGTCCTTTTGCTCGGCACGTTTCGGCTCTAATCCCGAAGGCTGGACACTTGTCGGATGATGGATGATCTTTGTTTGACACGTGTACGCCTTGGAGGGCGATCTGTCCATCTTCGCTTGGGATCGGAGCACCTCGGGATGCGCGGGCAGAGCGCAGTGCAGTCGGGAAGGCCTTCATGCCTTGGTCAAATTCCGGGTTTGTTCCCCTATTGCGCACCTGTCAAGGGCGCACTCCGACTTCGGTGTGAAGTCGGAATGCGCACAGGCGAAAACTGATGTCTGCCGCCGTACGGACTTGCTCCAGCACTTGATTTTTCTTTTGTCAGCCTGCCAGTCTGCCAGTTGCAAGGTGCGCCCGAGAAGAGGGCGAAGTCGCGACTCGCACCAGGAAGTCGCGCACAAGGCGAAGTGCGAACCGCACAAGGCGAAGTCGCACCAAAGCGGGCGAAGTGCGAACTCGCACCCGGACTTAGCCATTTTCGGGTGACTTCTTTGGAAAGTTGAAAAATCAACTAGGGACTCCAAGAAAGGGGGAAAGAAAGAGAATGCGGGAAAGAAAAGGAAAGGGAGAGAAGAAGGAAGGAAAATGGAGGAAGAGGGAAAAGAAGAGCAGCACTGTTACAACACTGAAGACATTGCACCCCGTGCAAAATGTGACAACAAGACCTGCATCTCCTATGATTGGTTTTCAATGGATCAACAAAATTAAGACCCCATCTCTCGAACAACTCTTGCAGTTGAGATGGATGTAATGGCATGAAGTATTTTTGCAACAACTTCCCCACTATTTGGATGCGGTCACAAACTCCGCATCATGATAGAGGGTGGGCCACCACAACCTTGCCAAAAGCACCTTCCTCATGGTCGCATTTGGTCCCATATGCCCTCCTACCAATCCCTCGTGAGCCTTCTTTAATGTTGTATTCACTTCCTTGTTCATCACACATCTTTGTAGAATCCCGTTATGTTCAATTTTGTATAACAAACCAACAATCAATTGGAATGGTTTTGATTTAATTATGATTTTCTTCTTTATCGTTGTCGTCAACTCCTTTGGCAGCTCACTCGTCAACAAGTATTCCCCCACGTACTTGTACCACAATAGTAGTGTAGTGATTGAAAACAAATGAGTATCCAAAAATTCATCCGACATTACTCTTGTAGGTTATTTTGAGTGAATCCTTGACAATTGATCCGCTATCATGTGTTTCTTCCTAATTGTCACCACCACTTGAAACATGAACTCTTGTAATATCACGAACCACTTGCTCACTCGTTTGTGTATGGTTGACTTGTTGAATAGGTACAACAATGCTTGATGATCTACGTAGAAGGAAAAAGGATTGGCAAGCAAGTAATGCTTGAATTTTTGTACTACATATACCATCCCTAATGCATCCCGCTACTTTATGCCATAATTTGTCTCTCCTCATGACAACCATCGACTTGAAAAATATATGGGTTGATCTAACGTATATTGCCCCTCCTGGGCAAGTCCACGCCCAATTGCAAAATTGGGTGCATTGACATGGACATGAAACTCCTTATCCCAATTAGGGAATACCATAATGGGTGTGCAAACCAATTTCTCCTTCAACTCCTCAAAGGCATTTTGATGCTCTTTTGTCCACCTAAATGGAACCCCTTTGCACATCAACGCATCAAGAGGGTGTGATACTTGTGCAAAATTATTTATGAAGTGCTGATAGTACCTGACATGCCCCAAAAATGACTTTAATGAGCTCATATCATATGGCTCCTCCATGCTCATCACGAAGCAAATCTTATCAAGATAAATCTTCAACCCCTCTTTGCACACCATGTGCCCTACTAACTTCTTGTATGGTGCTAGCAACTTGCATTTCTTTGGGTTTAAGGATAGTCAAGCATTCATGCACAATTGCATGCATTCCTCTAACACCTTCAACTGCTTGTCCTTTCTATTATACAACAACCAATCATCCAAGAATACTTTGAATTTATCCATCTATATCTGCTAAAAATGTACAATTGATTCTTTGAAATGTTGCTGGTGCACTGCACAAATTGAAGGGCATTATGCATAAATACTAGTCTCTACAACAAACATGGTCTTCAATCAATCCTCGACAACTGATTTGGTTGTAACCCGAGAATCCATACAATAATGAGTAGATCTTATGGAATACTACCTCCTCTAAGATCAAATCAGTTGCTGGTGGACTCTGGTATTTGATGATCAAGTATTCCTGGAATGCATAGATAGAGGATACATAGGATAGATGATAGCTGTAGTTTCAATGTATGCTTTGTAAAGGAATGCTATTAGTAGCGGTGATTGATCGTTGTCGTGCTGCTTATTCCCCCCTCCCAACTCCAATCACATTTGGAATCTCTTTCTGCATCTTTATCCCTTTCCCTGCACTTTTAACCTAAAACACAAAAACCCCCACAGGAAGCCGGCCTTCTCCGGAGATTGGCACGGAAGGCATTCCTTCCTTCCAGCCTTTCAATCTGGTGGGCGAATCTGGGCACAATAATAACAAATCCTTTCCTCATGGCAAATTCGTAACCAACAATCCTCAAGCTTCTTCTCATCGGGGATCACTTGTCCTTTCTTGTCCATGTTTCCCATGTCCTTGCGTCAGCTTATCTATTTGCGACCTCTCCTGTCTTCAATGTCCACACGGTCATTGGTTAAAAATTCAAAAAACAACAATGCTAGATGTAGCACAACAATGGTATTTTGCAATTGAAGGAATAGAGAAAGGATGATGGGAGAAATCATCAACATAGAACTGTTGGCATTTTGGGCATATTAAATTTTTTGACAAAATTTTGCCTAAGTATGGAACTGTAAATCAGCAAAGAGCATGCAGAGGTGTTGGCATTTTCGTGGGCCCTAAAAGAGGATGATAAAGTGGACGAATTAATCTTTTGATGTCTCATTATTGCAGATCTCTTCGCAAGCTTTCCGATGATATATTACAATAGGTGATCGGATCAGTGGATCAAAAGTTATGGCCTCGGAAGCAAAGCCAGCAAAAGTCCACTTCAGGCTTGAAAAATTCTAAGGCATGAGGGGCACTTCGCCCAGAATGCTGCCGAAGTTGCCACTTCGGGCTTGAGCCTGGCGAAGCATCCACTTCGGCCACAGTTTTAGCGAACCTCCATCTAGTTGGCAGAAAAATCTCTAAGGCATGAGGGGCACTTCGCCCAGAATTTGGCCGAACTGCCACTTTGGGCCTCCACTTCAGCGAAGCTTCAATGTCGGCCAAAGCGCTCTACGTCGGCCAAAAGGTTCACTTCGCTCCCGAAGCTCCATGTCAGCCCTCGAAGCGCAGATTTCCAGCGAAGTGCTATGTCGGCCAGCGAAGCTTCAAGTCGGCCAAAATGTCTAAGTCGGCTAGAAAACTCCACTTCGCCGCGAACCTCCGTGTCGGCCCTCGAAGTGCAATGTCGGCCCCGAAGCTCAAGTCGGCCGCGAACCTCACGTCGGCCAAAATAGCTAATGTCGGCTGCAAACCTCCATGTCGGCTTTGAAGCTCATGTCGGCCCCGAAGTGTAACGTCGGCCACAATGTTCAACATCGGCCAAAATGCCTATGTCGGCCAGAAAACTCCACTTCGGCCGCGAAGTCCATGTCGGCCCCAAAGCTCATGTCGGCCGCGAAGTCCATGTCGGCCAAAGCGTCCAACGTCTGCCAAAAATGCAAAGTTGGCCGTGAAGCTCACGTCGGCCAGAACCCCAATGTCGGTCGCGAAGCCTCTCCATTTGCCTTGGGGTAGTACGAACTTGATAATGAATGCAAGAATTTAAACTCCGTCAATATGTTCTGAATAATCTCATTGACAGAGTGTCTTCTGTGATCATTTGTCAAATAAAGAGTCACTTCGAATCTCATAATGATTTGTTCGAACAAGAATCATGTAGTGCTCTTTGCAAAATGTCAGGCAACTCTCTTGCCTCCACCCACTTTGTCCAAAAATTTGTTGCTACCACAATGTACCTGCATCTCCTATGATTGGTTTTCAACGGATCAACAAAATTAAGACCCCATCTCTCGAACAACTCTTGCAGTTGAGATGGATGTAATGGCATGAAGTATTTTTGCAACAGCTTCCCCACTATTTGGCTGCGGTCACAAACTCCGCATCATGATAGAGGGTGGTCCACCACAACCTTGCCAGAAGCACCTTCCTCATGGTCGCATTTGGTCCCATATGCCCTCCTACCAATCCCTCGTGAGCCTTCTTTAATGTTGTATTCACTTCCTTGTTCATCACACATCTTCGTAGAATCCCGTTATGTTCAATTTTGTATAACAAACCAACAATCAATTGGAATGGTTTTGATTTAATTATGATTTTCTTCTTTATCGTTGTTGTCAACTCCTTTGGCAGCTCACTCGTCGACAAGTATTCCCCCACGTACTTGTACCACAATAGTAGTGTAGTGATTGAAAACAAATGAGTATCCAAAAATTCATCCGACACTACTCTTGTAGGTTATTTTGAGTGAATCCTTGACAATTGATCTGCTATCATGTGTTTCTTCCTAATTGTCACCACAACTTGAAACATGAACTCTTGTAATATCACGAACCACTTGCTCACTCGTTTGTGTATGGTTGACTTGTTGAATAGGTACAACAATGCTTGATGATCTACGTAGAAGGAAAAAGGATTGGCAAGCAAGTAATGCTTGAATTTTTGTACTACATATACCATCCCTAATGCATCCCGCTACTTTATGCCATAATTTGTCTCTCCTCATGACAACCATCGACTTGAAAAATATATGGGTTGATCTAACGTATATTGCCCCTCCTGGGCAAGTCCACGCCCAATTGCAAAATTGGATGCATTGACATGGACATTGAACTCCTTATCCCAATTAGGGAATACCATAATGGGTGTGCAAACCAATTTCTCCTTCAACTCCTCAAAGGCATTTTGATGCTCTTTTGTCCACCTAAATGGAACACCTTTGCACATCAACGCATCAAGAGGGTGTGATACTTGTGCAAAATTATTTATGAAGTGCTGATAGTACCTGACATGCCCCAAAAATGACTTTAATGAGCTCATATCGTATGGCTCCTCCATGCTCATCACGAAGCAAATCTTATCAAGATAAATCTTCAACCCCTCTTTGCACACCATGTGCCCTAGTAACTTCTTGTATGGTGCTAGCAACTTGCATTTCTTTGGGTTTAAGGATAGTCAAGCATTCATGCACAATTGCATGCATTCCTCTAACACCTTCAACTGCTTGTCCTTTCTCTTGTACAACAACCAATCATCCAAGAATACTTTGAATTTATCCATCTATATCTGCTAAAAATGTACAATTGATTCTTTGAAATGTTGCTGGTGCACTGCACAAATTGAAGGGCATTATGCATAAATACTAGTCTCTACAACAAACATGGTCTTCAATCAATCCTCGACAACTGATTTGGTTGTAACCCGAGAATCCATACAAAAATGAGTAGATCTTATGGCATACTACCTCCTCTAGGATCAAATCAGTAAAAGGTATTGGAAAGGGATCCTCAATGGTCACTGCATTCAGACTTTGGAAAATCCACACAAATGCGGATTTGGTTACTTTCCTTCTTCAGGCTGATGAAGATGGGTGACACCCATTCACTCATTGTGACGTTGAAGATTATTCAAGCATTAAACATCTTCTCTATTTCTATGTTGACCAAGGCTGCGTACTTTGGATTCATTTTGTACAACCTTCTTCTTATAGGTTGTGCACTTGGAATCACCAAAATTCAATGCATGCACAACTAGGGTGGAATCCCTTGTAAATCTTTATACGCCCATGTAAAGATCTCTTTGTACTGCATGAACATTTTAAAAGTTGCCGCTTTTAAAATTGGGTCCTAGTTGTCCTCGTAATGAATTATCTTCTCTTCTCTTCTTCGTCAAGGGTTTTGGGGCGAAGTGCGCACTTCGCCCCTCTTTCTGGGCGCACCTTGTAACTGGCAGGCTGGCAGGCTGGCAGGAAAAATGACTAAGTGTCCGTGCGAAGTCCGAACGGCGGTGAGAACCAGCAAGTGCCGGTGCGCAACCCGACTTCGCAGCGAAGTCGGACTGCGCCCTTTGACCGGTGCGCAGTAGGGAAATAGTGCTACCCGACTGCGTTGTTTTTCACCTGTGCTACCCGATTGTGCTCTAATCCCGGGCGAAGTTGGATAGACTGCCTTGCAAGGCAGACACGTATCAAGCATTATCATCCGACAAGTGTCCAACTTTGGGATCCGAGCCAAGACATGCCGAGCAAAAGGACAAGCATGGGCCGCACTACTTATGCCAGCTGCCTCATTTAAGACTGACGTGAGTTTCCACCTGCCTCAGCTACCCGCATTCCTGTCAATTTAAAGTTCTACCCAACGCGCTGCCACGTGGCTGTTCAACCTTCAGGGAGACCATGCCGAGGGTACAATCCGACTCGACAGAGGTCGACATCAGCAGTTCCGCGGCTGCTTTTGTCAGCTAATGTTTGACTGGGACGTTGTGCCCATTAATGTAACCAGGGGGAACTTTGGGCTATAAATAGCCACCACGTTTTCATTGTAAGGGGTGGAAGGGGAATGTTTGTTAGGGAACTATCGTGCTTATCGTAACCATGCTTCTGCTTATGAATACAATCCGTATGCTTGGTTCTCGTTTCTACCGTCTTTATTCTTTTATGCTCGTCTTTCATTATATGCCTTAGGCCCACCCGTGTCGCGGCTCGTTGATTCATTTCGGCATTTGGCGATCGGGTTCCTCTAGCATTGCTTGTTTAAAGCACCTTCTGTACTGAATTAATTTAAAGCATTCATATAATAGATGTGGTAGCGGTTCCATCGGTTATGTGTGACGTTGCTGGCCCGTATCCGGTGATTGATGCGATCCCCTGCCGTTAGTTCCTTGTAGGGAATGTTTGCTAGGGAGCCATTGAAGTCGTGCGGTTAAACTCTCTCGCCTAACACATATACCGGCTCGACATCTCTAAGTTTACTTTCTACCCCCGTCGGTGTACGTATCCGGTGATTGATACGATCCCTCGCCGTTAGTTCCTTGTAGGGAATGTTTGCTAGGGAGCTATTGAAGTCGTGCATGCGTTCGCCGGTGTATCGGAAGTACGCCTAGGTTTTGCAGTTCCTTGTCATGCTCTGTGTTTGTATGCAGTAAGTAGCGGTGATTGGTTTGTTCCCGTACTGTTAGTTCCCCCCACCAACCTTTGGACATATTTGTAATCTCTTTCTGTACATTTGTCTCTTTCCGTTCATTTATTTCTTTCCTGTTCCCTTTGGCTTAAATCACCCCCCCCCAAAAGGAGCCGGCCTTCTCCGGAGATTGGCTCGGAAGGCATCTCTTCCTTCCGGCCTTTCATGCTGGTGGGCGAATCTGGGCGCATTAACCAAAAATCCTTTCCTCATGGCAGATTCGTAACCAACAGTTTCTCTGGCACGCCCGGATTGAGCGGGGGACTGAGTGGAAGCACGGTTACAGTAAGCACAGTAGTTCCCTAACAAACATTCCCCTTCCACCCCTTACAATGAAAACGTGGTGGCTATTTATAGCCCAAAGTTCCCCCCGGTTACATTAATGGGCACAACGTCCCAGTCAAACATTAGCTGACAAAAGGGCGCCTGCGATCAAGAAATCTGGATCTTCAGCTCAGTCGGAGTCGCCAGGTGATTTTTCCAGATGAAGGCAAGCCAAAGATTCACCAACTCGGGCTTCCTTAAAATATGGAGACTGATCGTCTCACCTCACTGATTCGTCTATGCGAGCTTGGTAATCAGCCGGCCTGACGCGCTCGCCTGGAGCGTTTAGGCAGGTTTACCGGGTTCCTTGCTCGCCACCTTCTTGCTTGCACGAAGGCGTTAGGACCGGTCTTTCGGACTCAGAGAATATGAACGTGCAGAGTCGCCATGTGCTCTGATTTTGAACAGCAATGAAGCGAGCACCAGTGCTTCAATTCTGTTTGGGGGTGAGAAACCTCCTTGTCTCACTGAGCATTCGGAAAGAAACTGTCAGCCCGAACAAGGACGAGCTTGAGATCTTCCAAATGCGAGACAAAGCGTCCCACCGGGCGTGCCAAAAACTGTTGGTCACGAATCCGCCACGAGGAAAGGATTTGGTCGTTATTGCGCCCTGGACCCGCGAACCAACATTGAAAGGCCGGAAGGAAGGGATGCCTTCCGGGCCGATCTCCGGAGAAGGCCGGCTCCTTTCGGGGGTTAGTAAGATGAGAGTGCAGGAAAGAGATAAAGGAACGGAAAGAATTTACAAATGAGAGTGGAGTTGGGTGGAAGGGGAATGTTTGTTAGGGAACCACTGTGCCCATTGTAACCGTGCTTCTGCTTATAAATACAATCTATATGCCTGGTTCTGTTCTGCCGCTTTTATTTCTTTATGCTTATGCTTTACGCGATTCTGTGTCATGGCTTGTCGATTCACTTCGGCATTTGATGGTCAGGCGCCTTTAGCATTATTTTTGTACTTTTAATTTTCGTATAATAGATGTGGTAGCAGTTCCATCAGTTATGTGTGACGTTGCTGGCCCAGTATCCGGTGATTGATGCGATCCCTGCCGTTAGTTCCTTGTAGGGAATGTTTGCTAGGGAGCCATTGAAGCCGTGCGGTTAAACTCTCTACCTAACACATATACCGGCTCGATATATCTAGGTTTATCGTCTACCCCGCTCGGTGTACGTATCCGGTGATTGATGCGATCCCTCGTCGTTAGTTCCTTGTAGGGAATGTTTGCTAGGGAGCCATTGAAGCTGTGCATACATTGCTTGTGTATCGGCAGTACGCCTAGGTTTTGCGGTTCCTTGCCATACTTTGTGTTTGTATGCAGTAAGTAGCGGTGATTGGTGTGTTCCCGTACTGTTAGTTCCCCCCACCCAACTCCACTCTCATTTGTAAATTCTTTCCGTTCCTTTATCTCTTTCCTGCACTCTCATCTTACTAACCCCGAAAGGAGCCGGCCTTCTCCGGAGATCGGCCCGGAAGGCATCCCTTCCTTCCGGCCTTTCAATGTTGGTTCGCGGGTCCAGGGCGCAATAACGACCAAATCCTTTCCTCGTGGTGGATTCGTGACCAACAGTTACGAATCTGCCATGAGGAAAGGATTTCTGGTTAATGCGCCCAAATTCGCCCACCAAAGATGAAAGGCCGGAAGGAAGAGATGCCTTCCGAGCCAATCTCCGGAGAAGGCCGGCTCCTTTTGGTGGGGGGGTCTGATTTAAGCTAAAGGGAACAGGAAAGAAATAAATGAACGGAAAGAGACAAATGTACAGAAAGAGATTACAAATATGTCCAAAGGTTGGTGGGGGGAACTAACAGTACGGGAACACACCAATCACCGCTACTTACTGCATACAAACACAGAGCATGACAAGGAACTGCAAAACCTAGGCGTACTTCCGATACACCAGCAGCGCATGCACAGCCTTCAATAGCTCCCTAGCAAACATTCCCTACAAGGAACTAACAGCTAGGGATCGTATCAATCACCGTATACGTACACCGACAGGGGTAGAAAGTAAACCTAGAGATGTCGTGAGCTGTGTATATGTGTTAGGCAGAGAGTTTAACCGCACAACTTCAATGGCTCCCTAGCAAACATTCCCTACAAGGAACTAACAAGCAGGGATCGCATCAATCACCGTGATACGGGCCAGCAACGTCACACATAACCGATGGAACCGCTACCACATCTATTATATGAATGCTTTAAATTAATGAAGTACATAAGGTGCTTTAAACAAGCAATGCTAGAGGAACCCGATCGCCAAATGCCGAAGTGAATCAACGAGCCGCGATACATGTGGGCCTAAGGCATATAATGAAAGACAAAGATAAAAGAATAAAGACAAGAGAATGTAACCGTGCATACAGATTGTATTCATAAGCGGAAGCACGGTTACAGTAAGCACAGTAGTTCCCTAACAAACATTCCCCTTCCACCCTTTACAATGAATTCAAGATGGGCTTTTATAGCCCGAGTCCCACCCGTTACATTAATGGGCACAGTAGTCCCACCAAACATAAGCCGACTGTAAGCGGCGAAAGAGCCGCAAATGCCGACCTTTTGTCTGATCGGGTCGTACCCGCAAAGATGGTCTTCCCGGAAGCCGGACAGCTACGTGGCGGAGTGCCGGGTAAATCTTCAAGTCGGCAGTGCTCGCCGGTAGCCGGAGCAGTGAAACCTCGCATCAGCTTTGAATGAGGCTATTAACGCAGCGGTGCAGCAGCCCATGCTTATCCCTTTTGGTCGGCAGCCTTGGTTCAAATCCCGAAGCCGGACACTTGTCCGATGATGGGTTATGTCGTAGGACACATGCCCGCCTTAGAGGGCAGCCTATCCATCTTCGCTTGGGATCGGGGCTCCTTGGGATGCGTGCAGAAATCGCGGCAGCTGGGAAGGCCTTCAAGCCTTGGTCAAATTCCGGGTTTGTTCCCCTACCGTACACTCGTCAAGGGCGCATTCCGACTCGTTGAGAAGTCGAATCGCGCACATGCGAACACCGGTGTCCGCCGCCATATGGACCTCGCTCCGGCATTTTATCTTTCTTCCGCGTTGACCCGCCACCGCTAAGGCAAGGTGCGCCTAGAAAGTGGGGCGAAGTCCGGACTTCGCACCAAAATCGGGCGAAGTGCGCAACTTCGCACTAAAATCGGGCGATTGCGACTTCGCACCAAAACTGGGCGAAGTGCGAACTTCGCACCCAGACTTAGCCAATTTCAGATAGACCTGCTGGAAAGCTGGAAAATCAACTGGGGGACTCCAAGGAAAAAGGGGGGAGAGAAAGAGAATGGGAAAGAAAAGGAAAGGGAGAGAAGGAAGAAAAACGGAAGGAGGAAAAGAAGAGCAGCGTTCGTTACAAAACAATATTGAAGACATTGCACCCCGTGCAAAATGTGACAACATTTCTGGCGGCTCGCGGGTGTCGAGCTCGCCTCGGCGCAAAGAATCCATGCCTTCATCCTTTGGGTGCAGAGGAACTTACCTCCCCTGCCTTTTGCTGCTCTAATCGTTCTCCTTGCGGCAACTGTTCTTCGTATTCATCTTTGTCGCTTGCCTCATCGCATCTCCTTCCGAAAGGTCTCCATTTCCTCGCTTCGCCTCGCACATGCGAGTGTACGCCTCTTGGGCTGAGTGCCATGCTTCCGCTTCGAATGGCTTGCGGTCACCTATATCTTCTAATGCTCCGTGAAAAGCAGACGACCGCGTGGTGTCGATGGTGAGGTATCTTTTCTCTAACTCCCGAAAATAGGAGCGGATCCCGGAATATCTGGACACCATCCGAGTGACTCGACCGTCTTGAATTGGCTCACCCAGCCTATCAATTTCAGCCGTATCCGCTTCAAAGGACTCGCCAATTCTTCTTTACCCGATCTAGGGTGAGGAGCTCGCCATTCTCAACAAAACTCGGGCACCCAAGTTCTCGAAAGAGCGTGAAAGGGGGCCAGACAGATATCTCTTTCATGTCCGAATGCGTCAAGCATTCGTCTGGCCACTCTCACCTCTTCAACTTTTCTGAAATATTTGTGCAAGGTCACCCTTGCACCCGCCCATTCCGCAGCGAATGAGGACACGGGGGAAAAAAGGACGCCGCCGCGCTCGCGCTCCCCGAAGATTTATCGCCGTGTCCAGCCATTGCTTTGCCTCGGCGCTCGGCCTCCTCTACCACAAGCTTTCCCGGCGTAAACTTCTTGAATCCCGGATGCGAAGTCCAGGACCGCCATCGCCTTAAAGGTATGGGGCTTGCATTCCCTCAAGAAACCAGCCCTCATTTCCTTAACTTTTGTCTTTGAAAAGACAACTCGCTTGAGATGTTTTCTCTCGCAAGCCGCGATCGCGCTCGCTTCAAAGACTCCCGGAGCCGAGAAATCTGCTCCGAGGCTGCTTTCTTTCGGTTGCGGCCTCGTTGTCGAGAAGCGGCCAGCCGGGCTTTGAATTCATCTCTGCTTTCGCCGCGCCGCTTCCACCGCTCGCTGGACCTAGATAGGTCCTCTTCAAGTTGCCTTACTTTGTCCCGCAACGCGAAAAGTTCTTCCCCGCTTCCTCCAGACTCTTGACAAAGAGATTGTCAGCTTTGCGCATGATCGTCTGAATCTCATACTGTTTATCAATGTCGTCAAAGCTTTTCTCCTTTGTCTGGAGCACGTAGTCCGCCTTAGTCATTTCTCGGAGAGGCTTCTTCACTATTGGGATTATTTTCTCCGTTGTAATCACTCTCCTTCCGAAATCATACTTTGCGCGTTTTGCCGGGCGGCTATCTCTTCGTGTCTCCTCCGCTTCATGTCTTGGCGGAAAGAGACAGAATACTCTACGGCTCTCGCTGCCGTGGGCAAGTCATCCGAGTTCCGAAGGTCGTCCATAAAATCTGGTTCCCCCAGCCTAGGGATCTGCTGAGACGTCTCTCCTACGGGGATGGGATCAGGAGGAACCGGACAGACCTTGGAAGAATCGGCCGCTTGTGGGGGCGACCGGGAAATGGAAATGGGAGCGGCTGACACTGTGAGGGTTTGAAGCGGCTGAGGCGGAGGATGTGATGGTGAACGGACAGCCTCAAGACCGACTCTCGGCGAAGGGTTTGGAGTTGTGCTCAGAGAAAGAGAGACGTTAGGGTTCTGAGCAAACTGATCGAAAGAATGGGGACCGCTAGAAGGACGCGGAGACGGGGAGGAGGATGTGGTCATGGCTCGCCCAGATTGAGCGGGGGACTGAGTGGAAGTAGAACCGGGTGAGACTAGAGAGACAGTGGACAGCAAACGTACTCGCGGGCTCCGCCCCGAGCCGATGCCGGGTGAATGTCTTCGCTTCTTGTCTCGGCGGCCGGCTTGGGACCGCCCAAAGGAAT
Organism: Wollemia nobilis; assembly: GCA_028583015.1. Lineage (NCBI taxonomy): Eukaryota > Viridiplantae > Streptophyta > Pinopsida > Araucariales > Araucariaceae > Wollemia > Wollemia nobilis. The sequence continues at coordinate 31,567 of JAQPPZ010001594.1, read as the reverse complement.
TGCCTCTCGCGGCGGCAGGACGCGGCCGCGGCTCGCGATCGGTCGCCGCACTATCGTGCTAGGGTCGCCCGATTTTCTCAACTCTCCTCCGCTTCTTCTCTTCCGGGAACAACCGTCGGATCGTGGGAAGGAGACGAGCGTGTGCAAGCAGCAATCGATGCTCCCACGGTAAACTTGTACCGGGGTTTGACTTGCGTAAGGTCCGCCGCGACCGGTCCGTTTCCGGCGGCGCCGGCGCTTTTCTTGCCTCGAGGAAGTGCCTCGGCGCCGCCTTGACTAACTCTTTTCGCCTTTTCGTGCGCCGCCTTAGGAGCCACGGGCCGCATTGGATCGGCCCGGGTACTTGCCGGGCTCGGCGCCGGCAGCTGCCGAAGTGTACAATCGTTTGGGAGGAGACCCACTTTTATAATCCTCAAAGGGGCCTCTGGGAACGTAACCTTGATATGCGAACGGCCGCCACCGTCATGATGCCGGTCATAGAGAACCGAGAAGTCGTCATCTACGGCCGGGTTTCTCCTTGTGGATTTATCGTGTCGCGTGCGGCATCTCATTTTCCAAAGATTCAGTAATCTTTTCTTTAGACCAGCTTAAGGCCTCGCAATCTTGGACATAAATTTTTTGAACCCTGGAGATGAGAAGTGATGGTCAGGGTTTCGCTTGGGGTCATATGTCACCTCCTCGCAGCAGAAATCCTGCCAGGGGGGAGAAGCTTCCATTAATTCAATCTCCCAGTCAAGGTCCACATGGACCACGTCGCATCTATCTTCGGTTATATCCCGGGGCACAAATGTGCAAACTTTCCCCTTATCCCATGAGGGTCATACTTCCAGCCACGCGGCAAAGAAACCAGGCCAATCCGGGACAGCGCTTGCTCTAGGTAGACATGTTGTCCTACCTCAGCAATCTCAACGTTGGCCCAGGAAAGAGGGTATTGGAAAATCTGTCCTCTTTTCTTCCCTAGGCCAAACTCTTCTTCCACATAGTCCATCTGTCTGGCAACCTCCATCCCGACCGTATGCTCGAGCACCAATAGGGCAGCAAATAGGGTTTGCCCTTGAATCCGTAGATTCCGATCACAATCCCTCGCGTCGCCTAAAAACGTCCCCGAGCTTCCGATTTATCAAAGCACTCGCCATTTCTCTCTGGGACGGGGGATTTCACTTTCGGTGAAGACTGACATGACGAATCCCAGAAAGTTGAAGTTGAACTTGTAGTAGGACCCTTTCCGGTATAAGTCATCCGTCCAGTTATAGACGGGCTGGGGCTCTCCCTTCTCGTTAACCTTCTTCAGGTTCAGGATCGGCATTTGGGGGTGCAGATGGTACAAACAAAGCCAGGCCAGAACGGAACTGAAACGAAAATCGGTTGACTGCCTCTTCTGAATCTTCAACAGGCTGGAATGAATGGCGTAAGCCAGCCACCGCCTGCCGAAAGAGATGGGGCGCTTCCGCTCCGCCGCGCCGCCGGTTCGTAAGATTCTCCACACAGAGGCATTCTCGCAGCGCCACTGGTACGGGTGCACCACCATCGGAGTCGCAGCTCGAGGATCCATGCCAAGATGGTATATAGATACTTGCTCCGAAATTTCGCCAAAGGCATGGGGCCAGCCGGCCATTGTCCGGCTGGAAGCGGGGCGTTGAGCTCTGAATTGAGGAAATCCCTCATTCGCTTGGTGTGCGTGAAACGTCCCGCTTGTTCGCCCAGACTGATTTTTCTGAGGATGGTGCCGGAGTCATACTCCAGCCCTGGGGCGAAAGCTGGCTGCACAGTCTCCTCGCGCAAGTGCGAACAAGGGTTTGCCAACGGAACTGCAAATTTGCCAGGAAGCTGGTTTATAATGTCTAACAATTAAGTCTATCAGCTCCGGGCATTGGTGGACAGGAGGGCACATGAATCTGAAGAGATTTGATTTGTACGCCGCTCCAAAATGATGGGAGGGCGAAACTTTGTCAGCCCAGCTCTCCACATTCGCTCGCAACCTGAGTTAGGCTCATGGAAAACAAGCCGTCCACATATCCTGCCATGTAATTCACCGGAGGTGGTGGGGATTGCCCACGCCGTACCTTCTTCGTCCGGGCCTTTGACTTTTTCTCTGGCGGAGGATCGCCTTTGAAAACTCCCGGCCGCGGCAAATCCCCTGGTTCGCTGCTTTCGCTGGATCACGCTGACACGGGCCTTTTTCCCTTGTCCATCTCTCCGAGTCAGCAATAATGACAGGTTCAGGCTGTCTGCAACAAATTTCGCTATCATAGGAATAATTAGCACCGTCCGAGGAATAATCTCTGCAAACTGGAATGTTGGCATGATTCTCGACCCCCTTTTCTAGATAAAAACAGCGCCATTAATGCAACGCAAGAGGGGTAGGTCGGCTGAGTTAAAACCCTTGGTGGCCGCGCAGAGAACGTTTGAGAAAAGACGCGCCCTGCAGACGTGCCTTGCTTCTTTAGTTGCATTTTTCCTTGAAAAACGCGCAATCATTAATTCAGCGTTGGGGACTGCACCATGGCTGACGTTGCTGGCACCACTTGGGCACACTGCTCAAGACAAAACCTTTGGCGCGGAAACCCACATTAAAACAAGTGCAAGCGCGCCTTGGGCCCAGCCTTGGGGGTTTTTGAATTTTTTTATTATTTTTCTTTTAAAACGCGTCCCAACGCTGGCCCGGAAAACTAGGCGCAGCCGGCTTCGCCCGGTTGGGCGCGGCCCGACTCGCCGGCTGAAGTCGGACTTCGCCTGAATTTCGGGCGAAGTTCGAACTTCGCGCGAAGCGCGTGCTTGAACTCTTCTGCTTGCTTGCTGCGCCCAAGGCTTCGGCACAGTCTGGGTCTTTGCCGCCTTTGGGCTTCAACACACTTTGCATACCTTCGCACCGTTGTCCTGAATCGCGCAATGCGATGTCGGCTTGTTCGGACTTCGCCGAAGCTTGGGCGAAGTGCGAACTTCGCGCGAAGTTCGCACTTCGCACGAGAGTTGAGCGCAGCGCGCACTTCGCGCGAGCGCTGGCCGAAGTCAGGCTTCGTCGCGAAGTTCGCACTTCGCGCAAACTTTGCGCGCAAAGTGCGTACTTCGCACGAAGGGTTAGCGCAGTTTTGGTGTGCTTCATGTTTTCTCGAACAAACTTCGCACTTGGCCGGGCCGAAGTCAGACTTCGCCGCGAAGTCGGCTTCGCCAACACTTAGTCGATTTTTTGCTCTTTTTCTCCTTTCTTTCTCTCGCATAGCCGAACTTCGCCCTCCTCGTGGGCAACGACGTACTTCGCCGCGAAGTCCGTCTTTCTCTCCCATGCCGCATTTAAGCTCAAAGAAGGAAAAATAAATCGAAAGCTAAAACTGAAACTATACATGCGGGAAAAATAAAAACACAAGGAAAAATTTTTACAAGGAAGGGCCACTCGGGCGCCTTCAACAACGATAAAGCTTCAAGTGGAACCCGTTGACGGGGATGGGGAGGAGCTGACCCTCCATATCCGAAAGTATGTAGGCATTGAACTGATTCACCCGGCAATCTGATAAGGGCCCTCCCGTAGAGCATCAAATTTTCCGTGATTACCCGGTTTTGCCTTGTATGAGTCCCACTTCAAGCACTGTGTCCCCGACTTCGAAAACTCTGCAATGGTGCTTTGGCAAACCAGCCTTTAGTGGCTGCAATGTGATCCGCGAAGGCCCGGTATGCACTTTCTCTCGTCTTCTTCCAACCGCAGGAGTTGGCACAACTGCCGTCTACCGGGTCTCCGCCGCTCCCGTCTTCATCAACCATCCACAGTGGCGGGGATTTCAATGTGTGATGGCATAACAGCCTGCTTGCCATAGACGAGCACGTAAGGGGACGTTCTGAGAGATTTCTTGAACGCAACTCTGTCCGCCCACAGCGCCCGGTTCAGGAGTAAGTGCCAAGTCCGCTTATTCTTTTCAATGGTCCTCCTGAGAATTTTCAGGAGGTTCTTGTTAGTAGACTCGGCAAGGCCATTCCCCCGCGGGTAGTAATTAGAAGACATCTTGTGATAGATGCCAAGTCTGCTGGTGTACTCCGTGAGTACAGCGCCTACAAATCCCGGACCGTTGTCTGTCACAATCGACTCTCGAACCCCGAAGCGGGTAATCATGCTCTCAATGAACCTGATGACCGTTTCTTGGTCGGCGTTCTTGGTCGGGATCGCCTCCGTCCACCGTGTGAAATAGTCAGTAGCTGTGAGAATAAACTTGTGGCCGGCGGAGGAGTTAGGAGAAATCACCCCAATGAAGTCTAGACCCCATTGCCGGAACGGAGCTTCGGCTTGAATCGGTTGAAGGGGCAGGGGTGCTTTTCCGCTTCGGCCAGCATACCTCGGCATTGATCACATTTGGCGCAGACCGCATACGCGTCTGTGAACGGAGTGGGCCAATAGTATCCAGCCCTTATTATTTTTAAGGCCGTTGGCCTTGAAGAATGGTGACCCCTGTGCATCCCGGAATGAAAGTCTCCGAGGATCCTAGGCTGGTCAGATTTTATGACGCACCGCAACAGGATGCCGTCAATGTTTTTGAAGTAAAGCCCCTCCGGGCGAAGAGTGTACCTTAGTGCACCTAGCCGAAATCTCCTTCGTTGTGAGGCGTTCAGGTGATCGGGACATCTTCCGGTGCAGAAGTATCTCACCAGTTCATCCGTCCAATCACTCCCCTCCGATAAGGAGTTGGCTAGGTAGATGCGTGTCGCCGTGTCCTCCCACTTGCAAAGCGGAGATGCCGGCTACAGCCGCTTCGAGCCAATTCCTTACACAAGGCTCGGCCTCTAATAAGCTTGGTGGGCCGTACTTCGATGTCAAACTCCCGGATCTTGGCAATCCATCCCGCTCTCTTGTGACCCGGTTCTCCTTGCAAGATGAAACTGCGAACATCGGGGTGAATCACAAAGAAAGTGGTCTTACTCTGGGAGACAAAGTGCCTGAACTTTCGAAGGGACTTCATGACCGCATGGACCTGCCGCTCTATAAAATTGTACTTCTCTTCGTGCGGCAAAATCACTTGGCTTAGGAACGCAATGGGGCGCTCCTCACCGTCGCCTCCCTTCCGAGTCGGACTCGCAGCCGTAACTTTCGGGTTCTCCCACCGCACATGGATGAAGTCCTTGGAGTAGTCCGGGTTTGTCAACACCGGAGCTTGCGCACCCGAGCCTTGATTTCCTCGAAAGCTTGCTCTCTCTCATCACCCATTCGTAAGGTGTATCTTTCTTCAACAGCTCGGCCATAGGCTTGATCACTCGTGCGAAGTCCGGGATGAACTTCCGCACGGGTTAATCTCGACCGAAGAAGGACCGCAGCCCTTTTTATCAGGCAATGGCAAGCGTAACGAGGGCTTCGCTCCGTCATGGTCAATGGCGAGGCCTTCCTCGGAGATGACATGTCCCAAGAGCCTTTCCTTCCTTTACCGCGAAGACAGACTTCTTCGGGTTTATAGAGATGCCGAATTCTCGACAACTTTCAAATATCTCGCCGCAGTGCGAAACATGATCTTCTCGTCTGGTGAGAGAAAATACCATGTCATCAAGGTAGATGACAATAATCTTGTTGAGCAGCTTCTCAAGGCCAGGTCCATGGCCCTTTGGAACGTGGCACCAGCATTGGATAAGCCAAACGGCATGCGCTGATAGGCGAACGTCCCCACTTCGTGGTAAACGCCGTCTTATGCTGGTCTTCGTCTTTGACCCAAATCTGGTTGTAGCCGGAAAATCCATCTAAAAGTGAAAATCTCTGGGCTCCAACAACGATATGTAGAATCTGGTCGATTTGGGGAAGCGGATAGTGGTCCCTGAGGGAAGCCTGATTTAGGTTTCTGAAGTCGACACAGAGACGTATGTCGCCATTCTTTTTCCTCACGGCACCAAATTCGCGACCCAGGATGAATGTTTGATGGGGTAGATGATCTTGGCCTCCAGAATCTTCAAGAGCTCGGTCTTCATCATGGCTTCAATTTTTGGATTTACAACCCTTTGCTTTTGTCTGAACGGCTTGGCGCCATCCTCTAGCTCGATGGTATGCTGGATGACAGATCTCGTCATACCCCTCAAATCCTCGTAGCACCAGTGCCACGATGTCTGGGAACTCCCGGCACAGTTGATCTAATCCGCACCAGCCTCCTCCGACGTGCGCACTGCTCCGACCTTGATGGTTTTACCGTGTTCGAGCTCCAGTGTCAGCATACCGCCTCGGGTCTACTTTGATCCCGTGGGATATTGCTTGTCATTTCGATCAAAGAGACTCTCTAATGTAATCAGTCCTTTTGGGACGTGATTATTCCGTAACTGTATCAACCCCTCATATTGCTCGTCATCAGGGTCTCTACCTTCGATTACACACACTTCGTTAACCAGGAATGTGACGATCTCCTCGTCACAACTGAATACCTGCTGTAAGGTATCCCTATCGTGCACGTAAGGCCCGTAAATGGTGCGGACCGGCTTCGCTTCGGACGACGTCTTCAACTGAACGCACTGCTCCAACAGACGCCGTAATATCGCCGTGCTTGTTTCTCTCACGCGATATTGCCTTAACGTTCAATGAGTCAAACGATTCCATCAGTCCTGCACCCGATTGCGGTACGCTCTAAGATAGTGATGCTTAGACGCGCATTTATTCGTAACTTGATGACACACTAACTCCGAATCTCCGAAAATTTGGAGATGCTTGATTCCGAGCCTTTCCGCCTTTCGCAAACCAAAGCACAGGGCTTCGTATTCCGCCGAATTGTTAGTACAGCTCCAGGCCAGCCTATAGGCATAGTCCCTCTGGACTCCGGTTGGGGAAACCAGGAGTACCCCTGCACCGGCGCCATTCTTGCAACGCGCGCCGTCAAAGAAAAGCTTCCACAGCCTCTTCGGGTGCAGGTCCTACTTCCTTCGCAACGGACACGTCAAGCTCCTCGGCCGCTTAATGGAGTAATGCACTCGTCTCGTCCCGATTACAGCATCGAAGTCTTGCAACGAGAACTCGTATTCAAGCTGTAGCACTTCGAGAGCTTGCTCGGCCGCTCCATCGTCACCGCTCTTCCTCCCGATAACCGGACCATGCAGCCCATCTCTCCTCCGGTATCTTGTCTACTAGAAAAGGGGAAGGCTTCTCATTGAAAATTTTCAGCCTCCTTCCTTTGAAGGGCACTTCCATGTGCGAGTAGTCTAGAGACAGTACTCGCCCAACTTCGCAGTGAACTCCCGAGAGAGACACATGCCGAAGTAAGGCTCCAGGTCAACAATCACGACCTCTTGGATGACCACAATGTCGAGAGCTTTGTGCAGCCGGATAGGGATGTCCTTTATGACACCAACCGCCTTGACAGGGTGCCGTCTAATTGCAAGACACCTTGGCTGCTCCGTGTGTATTCCATCCCGATCTCATCGCACGGCCTTCGCATCACGCCGAGGAAGCACCGTAATCCACCATGCAGCTAGGAACTATGTGCCCTTGCATCCGCAAAGATAGATAAAAGGGTGGCGGTCCTGCTCTTCCTGCGGAGATCGCAAAGGTTGAACTAGACAGCAGTCGCATCCGCTGCCGTTCTTCATGTTCTTCAGTGATTCTTGCAGCAGATCTACCCGGCCTGGAAGCAGAAGAGCATCGTACATGCTGATTCTGGCAGGAGTCTTCTTTAACTCGTCTACAATGTCGTAGCCCGAGGTACTAGCTCCTTCCGCTGGTTTAGCCGGTTCATACTTGGTCCGGTACTGTTGGGTGGCCTCAACTCGCTGTCTCTTGGTCGAGACGGGTACTTCGCCTTCTCCCGGGCTTGTTCTTTGGTTTCGCCGGGGCTGAAGTACGGAAGCTTAGCGGGAGTTGGGGCCTTTGCTGGAGGCTTAGCTGGAACAGCAGCAGCCTTTGCCGGAGAAGGTTTAGCGGGAGCTTTATCTTTGGACGCCTTCTCCTGGGCTGTGTAAGGCCACGCCGCTAGACGGTGGCAGCCCATCGGCCGCGGTTTTTCTCTTCTCGCGTATACCTGCAAAGGTTTAGCCGCGTCCGCAGCTTTCTTTTCTTCCTTGGCGGGCGTCACTGGATTCTCTTCTGGCAAGGCAAAATTGGCCTCGCCGTCCAAGATCATGTACAGCTCATCATCTTCTATAGTGCCGCCGGCCAAGGTCCGGATGTAGTGCCGGTGCAAAGTGCGCCTTCCTCCGAATGCGGGTCATTGCACGTAGTGCACTCGGCTGACTCGGTCGGAGGACCAGGTGGGTCATCTATAGCAAAGATTTCTCGAGGCGGACGCCTCGCGGTTGGTTCTCTCGGGGCTTTATCTTTGTCACGCCGGTGGCGCATACGGCCTTCTAGGAGCAAAGTCCATTTGGGCCTCGCTTCTTTTCATAGCGGTCATGTCATTGGACATGGCATGATATCCGGAGGCCAAAGCCCGCACTTCTTGTAGAATCGTGTTCGGATGCCGTCAGTCGGAGGCGGCAACTGTGCCGGTGGAGGCAAAGCGGCCAATGGAGGAGGGTTAGAATAAGACGCATACTGCGGGGGAGCAGGAAGCGCTGGAAAATGCGGAGCGGGAGGAGGCGGATGAGGGTAATGCAACTGAGGCGGGCCGTATTGAGTTACGACCGGCGCCGGATTCCACTGCGGCTGGGGTTGCTGCCCTGAAGTAGACGGCACACCACCAAAGCAGAAGGATACTGCGATCTGGGGAAGTCGGGATGAATCGGTTCCTGCACTCTGGACGGAAGCCTGCCGATGGAGATAATGTCAGCTTCAGCTTGTCGGGCAGCCTTCGTATAGTGCGGAATTCGTCAATTCGGGCGATCTTCAAGCAAGAGGCATATGTCTGAGTTGAAAGACCTCGATAGTAGTGAGCAGCCATGCCGGCTGAAGGCCGAAGTTCGCGAGGTACCCGTTTCCAGGATCTCGCAAACCTAATGTTAAAATCAGACACCTCCTCTTGAGGATGCCTCTGGATTGCTTGGAACTGATGCAGTAGAGAGGTAGGATCAGCAGACTCGTTGCATCCTTTTACGAGCCTCCTGGCAAGCCGGGCCACCCGATGGATGGATCCCTCTCGGCGCCGATCTCCACCAAGAGAGAAGCTTTCCCCTCGTGGAAAGGGCCAGCAGACGGGTCTTCACACTTTCATCGGTGATGGTATGCGCATGGCCGTGGCAAGGATGTCCCGGATGTGCTCGTACGCCGTCTTACCGTAGCCGTCGTATGTGGGAATAGACTTTAAAGCAGCAGGGGGCACAGCCTTGTCGACCGATCGTGGCCAAAGGCCCCGTAGAGTCCACCGCCGGGAAGAGATCATCGTCATTCGGCCGTTGATCAGCCATTTCTTCTTCTTCTCCGCCGTCGGTTGTGTACTCCGTGTCGGTACTTTCCGAGGATGCAGGATTTTCCTCTTCCTCGGCCTCTTCTACTTCGTACTCGGCTCTTCCGACCTCGCCTTCGGCCTCTTCTTGATCTCACCTCGGCTTCGTCGAAACGAGCTCGCGGATCAGCCAACCTGGGTATCTCGCCTCGAGCGTGGATGTCTAGTTCGTAGAACTCAGGCGGGCTTCTCGGATTTCTTGTTCGCCACCTTCTCGTGTGCATGAAGGTGACAGGACCGGTCTTCTAGACTCAGAGGATTTGTTCGTGCAGAGTCGCCAGGTGTTCAGATTTGGAACAGCAACGAAGCGAACACCGGTGCTTCAATTCTGTCTTGGGTGAGAAACTTCCTTGTCTCACCAAGAGCTCAGAACCGTCGCCGCTGTGGAGACCGATCGGAAAATCTCTCGTCGATGTGGGACCCGTGTTCCGCCGAGCGGGTCGAAGAACCGTTGCGCTAGGTGGAAACCGGACGGGTACTTTTCTTTAAATCGTGGGACAAGCGTCCCACCGGCGTGCCGCAGAAACCGTTGGTTACGAATCTGCCATGAGGAAAGGATTTTTGGTTAATGCGCCCGCATTCGCCCACTCAAGATGAAAGGCCTAAGGAAGAGATGCCTTCCGAGCCAATCTCCTGAGAAGGCCGGCTCCTTTTGGTGGGGGGGTCTGATTTAAGCTAAAGGGAACAGAAAGAAATAAATGAACTGAAAGAGACAAATGTACAGAAAGAGATTACAAATATGTCCAAAGGTTGGTGGGGGGAACTAATAAGACGGAACACACCAATCACCGCTACTTACCGCATACAAACACAGAGCATGACAAGGAACCGCAAAACCTAGGCGTACTTCCGATACACCAGCAGCGTATGCACAGCTTCAATAGCTCCCTAGCAAACATTCCCTACAAGGAACTAATAGCAGGGGATCGTATCAATCACCAGATACGTACACTGACAGGGGTAGAAAGTAAACCTAGAGATGTCGTGAGCTGTGTATATGTGTTAGGCAGAGAGTTTAACCGCACAACCTTCAATGGCTCCCTAGCAAACATTCCCTACAAGGAACTAACAAGTAGGGATCGCATCAATCACCGAGATACGGGCCAGCAACGTCACACATAACTGATGGAACTGCTACCACATCTATTATATGAATGCTTTAAATTAATGAAGTACAGAAGGTGCTTTAAACAAGCAATGCTAGAGGAACCTGATCGCCAAATGCCGAAGTGAATCAACGAGCCGCGACACTGTGGGCCTAAGGCATATAATGAAAGACAAAGATAAAAGAATAAAGACAAGAGAATGTAACTGTGCATACAGATTGTATTCATAAGTAGAAGCACGGTTACAGTAAGCACAGTAGTTCCCTAACAAACATTCCCCTTCCACCCTTTACAATGAATTCAAGATGGGCTTTTATAGCCCGAGTCCCACCCGTTACATTAATGGGCACAGAGTCCCAGCAAACATAAGCCGACGTAAGCGGCGAAAGAGCCGCAAATGCCGACCTTTGTCTGATCGGTCGTACCCGCAGATGGTCTTCCCGGAAGCCGGACAGCTACGTGGCGGAGTGCCGGGTAAATCTTCAAGTCGGCAGGCTCGCCGGTAGCCGGAGCAGGTGAAACCTCGATCAGCTTTGAATGAGGCTATTAACGCAGCGGTGCAGCAGCCCATGCTTATCCCTTTTGGTCGGCAGCCTTGGTTCAAATCCCGAAGCCGGACACTTGTCCGATGATGGGTTATGTCAGGACACATGCCCGCCTTAGAGGGCACTCTATCCATCTTCGCTTGGGATCGGGGCTCCTTGGGATGCGTGCAGAAATCGCGCAGCTCGGGAAGGCCTTCAAGCCTTGGTCAAATTCCGGGTTTGTTCCCCTACCGTACACCTGCCAAGGGCGCATTCCGACTCTGTTGAGAAGTCGAACTGCGCACAGGCGAACACTGGTGTCCGCCGCCATATGGACCTGCTCCGGCATTTTATCTTTCTTCTGCGTTGACCTGCCACCGCAAAGGCAAGGTGCGCCAGAAGTGGGGCGAAGTCGGACTTCGCACCAAAATCGGGCGAAGTACGCACTTCGCACCAAAATTGGGCGAAGTGCGAACTTCGCACCCAGCACTTAGCCAATTTCAGTATAGACTCGCTGGAAAGCTGGAAAATCAACTGGGGGACTCCAAGGAAAAAAGGGGGGAGAGAAAGAGAATGGGAAAGAAAAGGAAAGGGAGAGAAGGAAGAAAAACGGAAGGAGGAAAAGAAGAGCAGCACTGTTACAAAACAATATTGAAGACATTGCACCCCGTGCAAAATGTGACAACAGTTCACCTGCATCATCTTCAGTATTTTGTACTTTATGGTGTCATGTTGCTTTATCACTTTTGCCATGTCAAAGGGATGTGATGTCATCATCATCAGTCTATGTAGTGTCAACACTATACTCTACAAAATTCTATGGAAAGGTCATTCTTTCCTCTTCGAATTTTATGGTTGGCTTGGTGCTTTGATTGCATTCTTTGATCTTAAACTCACTTCGAGGCCCTTTATGATAGACATCTTCCTTTGCATTTACACACATGCAACCAGGCTATAAAACTTCATTCTCTACTATTTGCTAATGTAGAAGTCCACTATCCTAGTTCCCTTCATCCTCTGTGCACTCCTCCAAATCCAACACTCCTTTATTTGGTTCTCGTTTGTCCGCCTGATCTTCTTCCTTTGACAATGAGTTGTCGGATTCATCGTATGTTGTCAACTCTTCATTGATAGATTGATTCTTCAAGTTTATTACATATTTGTGCTGGCCTTTCTTAAAAGTCAAGTGATCCTTCTCCTAGTAGTGGTTTACATTTGCCATGTGTAGCCACCCACGTCCCAACAATGCATCGTAGGTTGGTTTTTGCATCACAATTGCCACAAAGTCTAGAATGAACAATTGATCAGCAATATTTACCTTCTACGTAGTCAAAACGCCTTTTATCTCATTGTCATACTAGTCTATGCCATATAGTCGAAAATTGGGAGACTACAAAAATGGTGCCCCCAAATCCTTTCACGTATTCTCGAGCAATGCGTTCACACTCAAACCCTTGTCAACAATCACTTATGTCAGTTTATAATTCAACAACTTGATATGGATCAGTGCTTGTTTCTTCTTGGTATTGATCATCAATGTTGTTGGGTCAATGTATCAATATTTCACTACTTTTTGTGTCTCTAGTTGGCACTGCAGGTCTACTCTCCTCGTTTGCACTATTTCTCCAGCTATCGCAAAAACTCTGGTACCACGCATAATAAACTAGACATCTTCATGACAACATTTGTATCCAGTACTTGCGTTGCCAATTGCTTTGCTCATGTCTCTTCACCTTAAATTATGACGAGTTCTTTTAACTTCTCCTGTTTGGTCTTTCACATTTCCTTCTCTATTTGTACTTGTTCTTCCTTCCATTTTTCCTCCTTGATAGGCTTCGTGTAATATTCATCTTTCGTGCTTGTGCCTATGTCACCACTAGCATGTGTTTGTCCTTATTTACTTGTTGTTGGTCTATTTGAGGCTCCTCTATCAATGAAATTGACATTTTGTAAGTTACTTGTGCTTGCCATCTTTGGACAGTTTGCTTCCTTATGGTTGCTAGGTCTACACCATCTACACATCATCACGGTATTGCTTCTAGCTCCTCATGTCAGGGCATTTGTACAATTTTGTATGAGGTGTCCCCACTTCTGATATTTGCATTGTATGATTGACTTTTCATCAAAGTCATATTTCAATCGTCCTTCACCTCCACCTCCTACAATTTGATTCCCTGATTGCGGTTGTCTTCTTTCTTGGCGATTATTCCAGTCTTCGCCACTTGTCTCTCCATGTCCTCTCTTCAAAGGGCTAGGCTTCTCCTCTTTCTCCTCCTCCTGCACCATCATTATCTAGTGCCAAGCACTTCTTAGATTGAATGGACAATCTGCAATAACATGACCCATTTCACAGATATTTTCAATATGCTTTCTTTAGGAAATTCGCTTGGTGTATCCTAATTTGCAATCAAAACACCAAATGATCTTTTCTTTCTTCTTTTCAACCTTCATGTCATTTATCATTCTTTCTAGGTCTTTTCGCATGGCCTATATGGTTGCACTGATTATCAGAATCATTGTCGTGCTCATGGCTCATACTTCCTCTGGATGTTGCTATCTTCATCTCACTTTCGAGGTTTAATGCATAATCAAATGCTTCCTAGTAAGTGGTTGGTGAAACCACTTTCATCTTTTTATATCAGAATCATCATCATGCTCATGGCTCATACTTCCTCCGGTTGTTGCTATCTTCATCTCGCTTTCCAGGTTTAATGCACAATCAAATGCTTCCTAGTAAGTGGTTGGTGAAACCACTTTCATCTTTTTATATCGTGGCAACACCCTATCTAAGAACCATCTCTTTTATAGCCCCTCAACCCACTTTGCCTCCATCTTCCTGATGAGTTCTTTTAGACGATGATTATAAGATTTAATAATTTTGTCTTTTTTGCTTTATCAAATATATATCTCCAATAATCTCTATATCATATTGAAGTAATCGAAACTCCATGTTGAATTCGGTTTTTAATTTAGTCCAATCTATGAAGGGTTCTTCTCTCTTTAAATGCCAATCAATCGCTACTCTTATCATTGATGGGAACAATCTTAGCGATGCATCTTGATCAGTTAATCCATTAGCCTTCCATATTATTTCGCATGTTCCAATATGGCATTCAGGATCCTCCTTCCTGTCTCCTATGAATTTTGAGCACTTTTGCTTGCCTTTAGCTACAAAAATATATGCTATTCATGGTGGTTGTTCATTGTTCTCTTCTCCACTCAATGAACCTTTCATTGATGTTTGATCGTTTGTAAACAATCTTTGGTTGCCACTCGCCCACGGTTTCCCTTGTGCTTGACTCCCATCCTACGCAACTTTAGGCACTTTCCCCTACACTTGTATTGAAGTCACCATTTGCTTTGCCTTGTCTTGCACAGGATCCACATTGACACTTCCACCACCACTTGCATTAATGTTCACCTTGGCCTGATCTTTGTTTGCACATTGTGTCTCCACTTGCACATCATCGTCTATTGTCAAAAATAATGGTTGCCACTTTCTCCACCTCTTTCATCCAAACTTCCCTCCTCCTGCGGGTTCCACATGCGCTCCACTTCTAGCGTGCATATCTCCTTGCAAGCAAACTTCGTCAATACTCCATTGTCAACATGCGAATCTTCCTCACTGACATGTAGCTCCTCGCTACCAACATGCAAGTCTTTTACATGCACCACATGTCCAAGCTCTCCTTGCACTTGCTATTGTGCGATCCTTGTTGCCACATTTTGCACGGGGTGCCATGTTTTCAGTTTCTGTAACAGAGCTGCTCTCTCCCTTTCTTCTTCCTCTCTTTCCCTTTCTTCATTTCTCTCTTTCTCCCTCTTCCTTGCAGTTTCATTCCTCCCTTTCTTCCCCAAGTAGAGTTTCCAAAATAGAGCTGACCCCTGAAAGTTTCTAAGTGTCAGGGCGCAACCCGACTTCGCAGCGAAGTCGGAGTGCACCCTCAAGTTGGAGCGCAGTGGGGAAAGGTGAAGTGCGCAGCAGAACAGGATGTGAGCGAAATTTGACTAACTGCTGGGGCGCAACCCGACTTCGCAGTGAAGGCGGGGTGCGCCCCTCTTCCTGGGCGCACTTGGAAAGCAGTATGGCAGAAAATAAACTAAGTGTTGGGGCGCAACCCGACTTCGCAGCGAAGTCGGAGTGCACCCCCTTCTTAGTGCGCAGTCCGAACAGCGGAGAAGACAGCAAAGTGCCGGTGCGCAACCCGACTTCGCAACGAAGTCGGGTTGCGCCCTCTGACCGGTGCGCAGTTGGGGAAACAAACCCAGAAAATGACTAAGGCAAGAAGACCCTCCCAACTGCGTTGTTTTCCGTCTGCACAACCCGACAGCGCTCAGATCCTGGGGGAAGTTGGATAAACTACCTTTCAAGGCAGCCGTGTGTCACTCATCAGCATTCGACAAGTGTCCAGCTTCGGGATTCGAGCCAGGACTTGACCGGTAAAAGGCCAAGCATGGACCGCACGATCTACGCCAACTGCCATCATTTAAGATGATGTGAAGTGCCATCTGCCACACCTACCCGCATTCACGCTGATTTGAAGTTCCATCCAACGCGCTGCCACGTAGCTATACAGCCTTCAGTGAGACCATGCCGCAAGTACAATCCTACCTGACAGAAGTCAGCATCGGCAGCTCTTCAGCCGCTTGTGTTAGCTAATGTCTAGTTTGGGAATTTGTGCCCGTGAATGTAATCGGGGGGAACTTGAGGCTATAAATAGCCATGCAATTCATTGTAAAAAGGGAGGAGGGGAATATACTGCTAGGGAACCATTGTAGCTGTGCGTTTGCCTCTAATACAAGCATATACTTGGCTTTGCTTACTGTCTTTTATCTTGTATGCTGCCTCTCCTTGTCATTTCTGCCTCATGTTTCTTGTATCATTGCTTATCGTTGTACTGAACTCTGGACTCTGGTATTTGATGATCAAGTATTCCTGGAATGCATAGATAGAGGATACATAGGATAGATGATAGCTGTAGTTTCAATGTATGCTTTGTAAAGGAATGCTGTTAGTAGCGGTGATTGATCGTTGTCGTGCTGCTTATTCCCCCCTCCCAACTCCAATCACATTTGGAATCTCTTTCTGCATCTTTATCCCTTTCCCTGCACTCTTAACCTAAAACACAAAAACCCCCACAAGAAGCCGGCCTTCTCCGGAGATTGGCATGGAAGGCATTCCTTCCTTCCGGCCTTTCAATATGGTGGGCGAATCTGGGCGCAATAATAACAAATCCTTTCCTCATGGCAGATTCGTAACCAACAATCCTCAAGCTTCTTCTCATCGGGGATCACTTGTCCTTCTTGTCCATGTTTCCCATGTCCTTGCGTCAGCTTATCTATTTGCGACCTCTCCTGTCTTCAATGTCCACACGGTCATTGGTTAAAAATTCAAAAAACAACAATGCTAGATGTAGCACAACAATGGTATTTTGCAATTGAAGGAATAGAGAAAGGATGATGGGAGAAATCAGCAACATAGAACTGTTGGCATTTTTGCCACATTAAATTTTTTGACAAAATTTTGCCTAAGTATGGAACTGTAAATCGGCAAAGAGCATGCAGAGGTGTTGGCATTTTCGTGGGCCCTAAAAGAGGATGATAAAGTGGACGAATTAATCTTTTGATGTCTCATTATTGCAGATCTCTTCGCAAGCTTTCCGATGATATATTACAATAGGTGATCGGGTCAGCGGATCAAAAGTTATGGCCTCGGAAGCAAAGCCAGCAAAAGTCCACTTCAGGCTTGAAAAATTCTAAGGCATGAGGGGCACTTCGCCCAGAATGCTGCCGAGTTGCCACTTCGGGCTTGAGCCTGGCGAAGCATCCACTTCGGCCACAGTTTTAGCAAACCTCCATCTAGTTGGCAGAAAAATCTCTAAGGCATGAGGGGCACTTCGCCCAGAATTTGGCCGAACTGCCACTTCGGGCCTCCACTTCAGCGAAGCTTCAATGTCGGCCCAAGCGCTCTACGTCGGCCAAAAGGTTCACTTCGCTCCCGAAGCTCCATGTCAGCCCCCGAAGCGCAGATTTGCAGCGAAGTGCTATGTCGGCCAGCGAAGCTTCAAGTCGGCCAAAATGTCTAAGTCGGCCAGAAAACTCCACTTCGCCGCGAACCTCCGTGTCAGCCCCCGAAGTGCAATGTCGGCCCCGAAGCTCAAGTCGGCCGCGAACCTCACGTCGGCCAAAATAGCTAATGTCGGCTGCGAACCTTCATGTCGGCCCCGAAGCTCATGTCGGCCCCGAAGTGTAACGTCGGCCACAATGTTCAACGTCGGCCAAAATGCCTAAGTCGGCCAGAAAACTCCACTTCGGCTGCGAACCTCCATGTCGGCCCCAAAGCTCATGTCGGCCGCGAAGTTCATGTCGGCCAAAGCATCCAACGTCGGCCAAAAATGCAAAGTCGGCCGTGAAGCTCATGTCGGCCAGAATCCCAATGTCGGCCGCGAAGCTCACGTCGGCCAGAATCCCAATGTCGGTCGCGAAGCTCACGTCGGCCAGAATCCCAATGTCGGCCGCGAATCCCAACGTCGGCCAAAGTCGGCCAAGTTGGCCAAAAATTGGCTCGAACTGCCAGTTCGAGCCAATTTATCAACGAGGCTTCTTCGAAACCTTTTTTGACGACGGTGCTTCTCCCGAAAAGCACACATTCCAAGGCCGAGTATTTATCCAAGGCAATTGAGTGTTTCATAAATGCATTTTTTCTGGCCCGAAAGACCCGGTGCCCATTTGTAGCAATAGGATACGAGTTATCAGCCGCAGAGAAGGGCAAGGGCAACTTGTGCATCCACTCGAGCACCTCACCCGGAGCGGCCCAGGACAAGTCAAACGGCTCATAAATGTAGATTTGCCCGACTGATGCGGCCATGGTTGCTAATTGTGGAAATGGATGTGAAATCTCAGTCGCAGAAGGGGACGGGCACGGATTTTTGTAACTGCCAGGGGCGTACTTCCGAATCCAGCGCATTAATGGCTCAGAGGGTTGGGTCCTCTATAAAAACCCTAGTATTGTAATGAGAAAAGGGGGGAACTTTTTCTAGAAAGTTGTTGTAACTTGATTCCTGCAATTGATATTAAGGACTTTGGGCTCATTTCTCTCTTGTATGCTGCCTTCTGTGATTATTTATGATATTCTGTCTACATTTGTATACCGTAATTCTGAATCCTAAATTTAGGTGTGTAATTGGGGACAGAACCCTGGAATTCTCTTGAAGGATACATAGGGGAGACAATATTGCGTTAAACTCCTTTTATGCCACCTGTGGTTAGTGGTTTCTATTACATTCACATATTTTCCTAATTGCTATAATTCTTAAATCTGGATTTAGGCGTGGGAGAATAGTTGAATCCTGAAACTCTTCCAGAGGATACATAGGGAACTTTGCGTGGTGTTCATTTATGCATTATTCTTGGTATTTATTGCTGCTATTTCAAGCTATCAGTTAGTGATCGTGCTGTTGGTTCTTTCCCACTGTGATATTCAGCGGTTTAATTTCTTTCCTGTACCCTTTACTCTTTTTATTTCTTTCCTGCACCCTACTCTTTTATTTCTTTCCTGCACTCTCATCTTAGAAAAACAGTAGTTTAGTAAAGGAGCCGGCCTTTCTCCGGAGATTGGCACGGGGGGCATCTCTTCCCCTCGGCCTTTCAATGTTGGTCCAGGTCTAGGGCGCGTATACTTCCCAAAATCCTTTCCTGTGGCAGATTTGTGACCAACAAGAACATCAACATGCAGTTAGGAAAATAGACAAACAGTCTTGTATTTTCCTCCAGACGACATGCACAACACAGTCATATCATGCCTGACGACCCTACACACACAAAGAGGTTAGATGGCCTTGTTAAGATTTTAGGCAGCCTTATTTAGCATCGAACGACCTGGTTCAGTAGTTTAGATGACCTAGTGTCACAATCAAACGACCCAGTCTAGAGTCAAATAGCCTTGTCTCTTCATCTACAACAAACATGCAAAGTGGAAATAGTCCAAATGGTCAGCTACAACAATAGCAATCATTCATAGAAACATGCACAATGCTAACATAAGTGTGCACAACAATGGCTGAATGGAAGTATTCTTATTATCTGCAAGAATACATGTCTGGTATATCTTCATGCAATGCAATTATCTCTAGATGTGCACACATGAACTTACAACTATATCAACCGTCCCCCAATGAATGAATGAGGGGTCTTATTTATACAACTTGGGAGGTAGTTTCTCCCTCAACTTCCTACAACTACCTACCCGACACCTCATCATTTTATTGAATTTCATTTGTCATGTATTTGACTTCTTTTTCATTTCGTGACTTATTACATGACATTAATTATATGCACTATATTTTGTCAAACATTTCTCGTACATACAACAAAACAACTCTAAATATCAAAACTAATACATAACAAAATTGCATGTGGGCGTACTTGACTTCTGATGCACTACATTAAATCCAAGGTGGTGCTTGAGATGGTGCCACGTCTGAACGAATGCCTACATGTGATTTTTTTTATTTTCATCAACCTCATGATAATTAAAATTTTGTCATGATAGTTTTGTCACTGTCAAAATAGAGATAGATAGATATAAGATTTATTTTATGGACCCTATTCAAACTGGGGGCATTTGACTTTAAGTTTTATGGATTTGTCATTAATAATGCTGCGAGAGTGAATAATGTAATAAGGTATAATGATCAACTGAGCTTTGCAATTGGACTTTTATTTATTACAAAATAATGTTCATTTAGGTTAATCTAGGTTTGTAATATTTAGTCAACTTATTAAATAAGTATGAGATGTCATCAAGAATGTTGTAAGGTTAAAATTGTAATTAGGAAGTGGCTATTGGCCTGCCAGCTGCATCGTGGTTATATACCTGAATTAGAAGTTGTATAAATGACATTCAAACTCAACAAAAGACACCTCATTGATATCTCCATGCCATCGAAATCATAAATCTCATACAAGAAAATTGTTTTTCCAAAAACTACTCATTGTAGCCTTTGATAGCTTCTCTAGCAATGCGATAAATTCTTGGCCAATCATTCTCCTCCAAGCATTTTTAAATGCGACAACTAGTCCATTGGCCATAGAGGAACGCTTCACTTCTCCGTTTCCACACCTTTGAATGCCAGGATTGTAGGGGTAACCTAAACTCATCTTTCTGTTTCTATTCACCAACGAGGCCAAGAAAATTTGGAGAAATAAGGAGTGTTGAATAGAAAACCTTATCTGCTAGCTTGCAGAATTCAAATCTCAAGTTTTCATGTACTTGGCAACTTTTCAGTTTTGCTTTCATTTTTATTTCTTTCCCAGGGCCTTTGTATCTCTTGTCACGATGTTTTTCCAGATTTTGAAATCTGAAGATAACAGTACCATTCAGAATAAGAGTGGATGATGGAAAATTTTGTTATGCATCTTCCCCAAATCTACTTGTTTAGCCATCCTGAATCTCCCAAGATAAGCCTCGTTTGAGATGCCTAATTCTTTGATGCAATTGTAGATTGTTGTTCCTTATCCTGGGAAAATGAAATTGAAAAGCATGAGTGGGTTTCTAATTATGTAAGTATTTACCTATAATGATCTGACTACATAGCGCTTCATCGATATTTAAAACAATTGTCATTTTAGTGCAACTGCAAATTTCTGGTTGATTTAAGCCTTTCTGCTTTGGGGTGAGCCACTTTCTTCCAAGCCAATACCAGTTTATACATTAAAAATGTGATCAAAATAATTTGTCACAAAGCTTGGTATTTTGAAATGTTTTTTAAAACTATTTCAAAACATTTTACCACAAGATTTGTATTCATTGAAGAAGAGTTTAGGTGCAGTGGTAATGATTGAAGTGCCAACTTAAACGGTCAAGTAGGACCTATCAATCTAAGCAATAAATTCATTTAAAATTGTAATGTTATCTTAATGTTTCTCTTTATTTCCTTGCAATGCCTAAAGAGATTTCATCATGTCTAACAGGATTTCTAACTGCTTGAGTGGCAAATGAGATGTAGTGAAGCCCACTATGTGATTAGGTTCTTTTAGCCTATGCAATAGGAAAGTCTAGGTTAATTATAGAATGGTTTCCTTTTGATCTGAATCCTTTTTGGACTTAAGCAAGGATTTAAGAATGACAACCATTTGGGGATTGTTGTGATTAGTAGAAATGTATTATCTGCAAATTGCTGATAGATTTGTGGTGAAATAGAATGGACCAACCATAACCAAAATATTATTTTGAAGATGACATTCATCCAATTTGAATGCTCCCACCATGGGAATGAGTGAATATTGTAAGTGGATCTGCTTGCCTTAATCTACAAGAAAAGTGAAATGGTTCTGTAGGAAAATCATCAATCAGTACAGGAGGATTTACAAGGGAATTATAGACCCAATGTGTGCATTCGGAAAAAAAAAAGGTAAATTTTGCTTGACAAATCTCCAATCACATCTATCAGACAATTTTGGACATATCCAATTGCATGGGCATATCTGGTCTCATTAGGATGACCATGGTGTGTATTGTCTTTTGTGCAGCATCTATTCCATTGAGAACCACCTTCCCTCAAACAAATCCAACACAAGCCTCTAAAATGATTTGTGATAAAATGGAGTTAAATTTTTTTAATATTATCTTTGCTATGATGCTATAAGTACCAAATGGTATTGAATGGCATTGATCTAATTTATTGTCATTACATTGTGTACTCAAAGGGGACAAAATCATGTCTAATTTATGGTGAAATGCCTGGAGAATTTATGGAGAATACACATGTGCATACACATGTATGTATATATATCACAAAGGCCATTAGATAAAAGGTCATTGACATCAAAATGACATCCTTCCAAATAGTATAGATACAATATATGTTATAAAATATCCTTAACAAAGATTTTTGTTCTTTGTCTCGTCCTCCATGTAAATTTTTCTTTTTTCAGATCTTTGCTTGGTGTGATGTTGATATCACTTTCTTAATGAAGGGTCTAGGTCCATAAAGTATCGACCATATACCATAATTTTTCACAAGAGAATTGAATCATCAACATATCCTTAATAACAACTTTTTAAATATAAGAGAAGAGATGTCTATGGATGGGCTCTGAATGTGAGAGAATGATGTATGTGTTTAAGGGTTTCCATCCCTTGATTTTGACATGGTTTATAGACTTTCAGGTCTTCTAAGTCCTTCCTTGGAAACTTACAATGATTGCTTTAACCCATGCCATCATTAACAACAAATTTATTTTATATTTGTCATTTTTTTTTGTTACATAGGCGAGTTGGTTACGGTCATTGTTTTTAGTAACTGGTAAGTGCAGGGTTCAAACCACAAGGACTGCTCCCAACAAGCCTAGTCATCTTGTTTTTGTTGACCCGGCGTGAGATGGAGACTACCGGTTGCTCAAGGTTTGTACTATTGTCGTCGGTCTGGCGCGCACTCAGAGGATTTAGATCAGACTACTTCCTTTGCTAAATGGCACCCCCAAGGTTTGAACCTAGGTCTCTTCTTGGTAAATGCCCAACCACACTAGCACTTGCCAATCCACCTAGCCCTTGGAGATAAAACCTTATGTTAAGGAAAATCGTTCCTCGTATCCCCTGGGGTCCAGGACTTTCCGTTCCATGGGGCCTGTCCCATTTGGGTATACCCCTTAGGCTAGCCGGGGGGTTTTTTGTATCCAACGGTTATATATGTCATTATTATTATAATAATAATTTGTTATATGGGATTTAAACAGGTCCCACCTACAATATTATGGCCATGTTACAATGGTATCACAAATTTGTTTTTTACTAAATATTAAGACTATTATTATTTATCTGTATTATAGTTTATATTTATCATTCCTTGATTTCTTGTTTCTTGTTTTCTCTTTTTTATAATTTATTTACCAATGGAAGTACAGTTAAAACCCTTCATATATCTAATTGGCATGAATGTAGATGTGCTTGCTAACACCAGAATCAAGTTAATGTCTCATATATGCCCAATCACTTTCACCATGAGTTACTAGGTTGAATTACCTTATTAACAATCTAATCACCTAGTACATAGACCTCAATATCATGCAACATGACTATCAAGACATTCAAATAGCTTCCTTGTCCCATTCATATTATAATATCTGAATATAAGGTTCAAACACACAAGGTTGTTATATGATGAAGAATTTTTTTAAGCACATGTATCACTAAAGAGCTACAAAGCTTATATACACAGTCATATTGTTGATATTATAAGGGCAAGGATCCATAAATCACTTGTGTAATATTTTGATTTTGAAATGGTGAGAATTATGCATGTGTAGAATTCCATAGAAGGTTTAAAATTTTCCATAATAGGTGTTATTGTTTGGAGAGTTGATTTTATATGCTAAATCATGGACAAATCTTCTGTCCTTAAGTAACATTGATATAAGCAACGCATAAATGTCTATGTATAAAACCATGTAATAATTGAGAGTTATATTTGTTTTTGTTATGAAATTTGATACCTATAAAATACATTACCATACAGATAACAAATAAATCATCCACAATTTATCAAATCAACACAGGATATGAATATAGAGAATACCTTAAGTTAGGGCAAAACCGATAAATTGACAGTTCTCCTTCAGGAAGGAATAACTCTACATGATATCCCAACATGAGAGAGCCACTCTGTCATAAAAGACAATTATAAACAAGTTCTTGATGATTGACGAACTCTCACCTAAGAACATGAGGGGAGGGTATTTAACTCTAACCTCATTATTACAATATATCTTAAATACAATAAACTTTGGGTTGGGTTATGTGTGGCCCATGCCAACTACTCTGTAACACCAATATACTATACAATATCATATCCCTAAATACCAATCAGTATTTTTTTGGGGTAAGGATCCATATCCACAAGAATGAAGTTATGTGCTCCATGTTTAGGTCTTAACAAAAAGCTTTCATGGATACTTGATTAAGTTGTAGCAAGGTTGAGATTGATAAACTCTTGACAAATATTAAGAACAAAATTCATTCATTATTACATTCTTGGATGCCATAAAATGGAATTTGTGCTTTGTTCAGGAAGCAGACAGAGGGATCATCATTTGTGATGCCCTTCTGTATTTACTGACTAGCAAAATTTTATTTATCTAAGTCCTCATATATTGCATGCATGATTTTTGAGTTTTGACAAACACTGGAATATCTATTTGACTCCCTAAAATTTCATTATCTCTTTTATGCTTCCACATATTTGTCCCTTTGACATCACTTTTTTATGCAGGGAGTTCGAGTATTAAGAGATTTCAATATCAAGGAGGTGGCTAGAGGCTCAAATGTGCCAATTGTTAAAATTATACTGTAAATGTTGTTGAAAACTTCCTCAAGGTGCACGTTTTTGGAGATGGGAAGGGAACTTGTTGCATACCACCTGAGCAGACACATGGACCTTTAGTATCAGCAATTAGAGTTACTCCTGGTAATCAATATGCCTTATGATTATCTGATTCTCAATATTAGGACATTGGCTATGAAGATGAATACATTTGCTAATTTTGTCTATGTAGAAAATCGAGAATGACTTTAAAAATGATATTGGTGAATAAGGCCCATGCAAAATTCCTTTATCTTTGTTGTTGCAGAATTCAAGTCCACTATTGCAAGTGGAAATTCCAACAAGCAAAGCAAAGGTAGAAAAGTTAGAATTATTGTTGGAGTAATAGCTGGCTTAGGCATTCTTCTTTGCATTTCCTTAGTGGGTTTAAGAAAGAGAAGGAAGGGAATATTCTCGTCGGCCGATGACAGTGAAGGTGATAATGCATGTTTCTAAGATTTGGACTGAACTCCATCCTTTTGGGAACAGACTCATAATGTTGCTCACTTTGACCATCTTTTTTGTAAGTCAAAAAAGTATTGATTTGAGAACCCCGGGAGCTGGGGGTTTTTGTGGTGTTTGTTTTTTGGTGTGTGGGGGTGTAATGGAAAAAGAAGGAATTTTTTTTTTTTTTTTTTTGAGAGAGGAAGAGAGAAGAAAAATTTTTTTATTATAAAAAGGAGGGGGGGGGGGGGGGGGGGGGGGGGGGGGGGGTGGGGGGGGGGGGGGGGTGCTGGTTTTATTTTTTGGGTGGGGGTGGGGGGGGTGGGGGGGGATAAAAAATTTTTTTGTGTGGTTGGGGGGGGGGGGGGTGTTTTTTTTTTTTGGGGGGGGGGGGGGGGGGTGGGGGGGGGGGGGGGAGTGCTCTGGGGCGGGGGGGGGGGAGGGGGAGTTTTAATATGGGGGGGTGCGAAATCTGCTGTGGTGCGCCGTTGTTTTGGTGTGTGCTTTTGGTGGGGGGGGGGGGGGGGGGGGGGGGGTGGTTTTTAAATTTTTCCCCCCACAATTTGGGGTGGGGTTTTTTTGGTACAATCTTATATTTCTTAATGCTAAACTGTAACCTCAGGAATCCGTTTTTTTTTTTTTTTTTTTTTTTTTCTTTTTTTAAATGGCTCCCCCTCCCCCCCCTCGGGGGGTGTCCCCCCCCGGGCGCCCTTGCTTTCGGTGTGTGCTAACCTTTTCTTCTAAATGAATATCTAAAAAAACAAAAATGGTATATAAAGAAGAATAATTGAGAGTTTCACAATGCAGAAAGGTTAATCAGCATAAGTCTTTTCCAGACTTCCAGTCATAGCAGTTGTAGAACTGGAAATAGCACGATAAAAGCAATATATGTCTAGCACAGCTCATTATAGTCGACAGGATTCAGTTAATTACAAATGCATGTTATTTCTTATTTACAGGAGTTACATTTTTTTATTTCAGCACCAAAACACAGAAACTAACAGAGCATGAAATGAGTGTCAACACTTATCTTATGAATGTATAACATGAGTTTAAATATGTGCTGCTCCAGAGTATGCTTTGCGTGGACATCTCACAGAGAAAGCTGATGTTTTCAGCTTTGGAGTAGTTGCTCTCGAAGTTGTCAGCAGCAGAAGTCATGTAAATAGGAGCTTGCCAGATGAGAGGGTCTATCTTCTTGATTGGGTAACAATGATTTCTTAATTTATAGCATAACTTGTTTGTATTGTCAAATTAAAATCATCTGACAAAGAACCAAATATGAGCATATATCAAAGTAGAAATTGCCATTTAATGTGTTTTCTCAGAACAATGTTGCTTATTGGTACCCAATGAACTGCAGGACCGCAGGTTTAGCAATTGTATGAAGAGAACCGACTTCTAGATTTGGTCAATAATAACATTCTTTCCAGCCACTCTTTGGAAGAAGTGATGAGGGCCATTCATGTAGCACTCTTATGTACACAAGCAACTCCCACACAACGACCTTCCATGTCCCAGGTAGTTGCCATGCTAGGAGGTTCTATAGAAATTAATCCACCACGATTTCGGCATGGATATATCAAAGACTGGCAGCTTTCACGCCAAGAACTCATTAACCAAGCATAATGACAATTCATGGACATGGGACATGAGCCTCACATTGGAGGAAAGATCACAATAGACAACTAACATAAAGAAAAGGGGAGAAGGGCCAAGCTGATTCTTGATGATGATTCTGTAAAGTCTTATGAGTCTCTTTAATTTTGCCACTTGACAGTTTACCTAGCCTGCGTAATGTATTAAGCTGTCCCACTGGAAGCTTCTACAGCATCTCATTATATATGTGTAATATCTAATGTGTCAGGTGTATAGCCTGGATTGATGAGCACCTTGTAATTGATATTTTATTGTTATATTACATGTTTAATAACGTTGTATACACAACTTAGGGGTTGGTTGATTTGTAATTCCTACACATATGGGACTTGAGTATTGTGATATTTTTCTTTATACACCATCCTCTGTTTGGTGTGTAAGTTATCAATCACCACCTCTGCCTCTTAAGTATTATTAAACTGTCTAATATTCGTTTCTTCATTACACCTCAGAGAATTCCTGTTCAGAAATAACTATTGTTGTCACACCAGTTGGCATTAAAACCTTCTTTTCTTCCTGGTTCTCTTCTTATTGACTTCTGCCAAAAATCATGTCTGTGTTCTAAAAATCTGCCTTATATTTTGTATTCGAGGATCCAGCCTTTTCGCAACATCAGAGCATAATAACTTGTAAAATACGTTTTATTATCATTCACTATGGCATTTTCTCTTCCAACTTGATATTTTTGATAGTTTTTTATTTTATTTTAACGTAAAGTTTTCTTTGAATTGGTTCTTGGAAGATGGACCATTCATTGACTTCAGAACTATCACCAATTACTGGGTGTCCATAAGAGAGATTTTTTCCTTACTTTTAGTAGTCACTTGCCATTTTCTAGAGATGGTATCAAATATTCAATACTAAATTTCATTGTAAGATGAGTGCTAGAAAGTTTGGTATACCTAGCAGGTAGTTACCTAGGCTTATTAAGTGTTGACCGACATGGGTGCACCTCATTGCCTCTCATTGTCTTCCACCTTGCCAAAGTGTGTTAGTCATTTGATGTCAAGTGGGATGCTTGAATGTTTGGTCCACTAATACTAGATAAGTGGTGGCGCAAGCAACTAGGGGACATGGATGAGGCCTCTACATGGAGCCCCTAGTAACCTTGTCATTATCCCTTTGTTCCCATAAGGGTGATTAGTTTAAAATTACTTCAATAACCATATGAAAGCAATAATAAAATATCAAATATAGTTTGAAATAGAAACCCTTTCAAATTTATCCACATCAAATAAAGTTAACTATGATGGTATGCCATAGGTGGATGAGTTGGTGCATGAATGCATGAACACATGAGCATCCATGTAATTGTAAATGTGGTGAGTGCATGAACTAGGGTGATTAGTTTAAAATTGCTTCAATAACCATCTGAAAGCAATAATAAAATATTAAATATAGCTTGAAATAGAAACCCTTTCAAATCTATCCACATCAAATAAAGTTAACTATGATGGTATGTCATAGGTGGATGAGTTGGTGCATGAATGCATGAACACATGAGCATCCACATAATTGTAAATGTTGCGAGTTGTAGAGGGGGAAAATTGCCCTGCTGCATACGATTCTTGGCTGGATCCGTTGGGAGCCGAGGTGATCGCGGGAGTGTGTTATATTCTCTACACTCGGTGGACAAAAGAAAAGGGTTCACCAGGAATGGTTTTAGGACTCGCTCTAAGTCCAAGGTGGAAATATTTGATGTGTCGATTAATTAATCACCTATTTTTGGTCTTTCTATGCTAAACTATAGAAATGAAAGAACAATGCAAAGCACACAAGATGCAAGAAGACAATGTTTAATACTAGTATGATTCTTTTATTCAATTATTTCCAATCCTAGGTTGCAAGCAATGAAATACTTTTTACTTAAGCAAGGGCACTTATATGATCTGGTGTTTGATCCAAGCTTTATCTTGTGTCCAGAATATCCCACAACTTCAGATTTGCACAACAACTTCACAAAACCCTAGAAAATATAGTCAATGTTTGGGGGCCTACTTAGGTTGTTATAAGCTTGAGCTTGGAGGTGCAACAGTCAAGATCCCTAGGTCCTTTTAATTGATCGTTCGTAATAAAAATGAGCTTTGACCTTTTGAACAAACACAAGAAAATATGACAACATGAAACAACAAATGAAATGCAAACAGAATGGATACAAAGCTTGAACAAGAATGCAATTTTGAAATCTAGGATTTGGGAACAAATAATTGCCCCCAAACTAATCTGATATGAGATGCAAACGAAACAAAATTAGAATAGCTAGAAATAAACATAGACAAAGACAAAACAAAATGCCAAGGGGCACAAAAAATGAAGCCCTAGGGTTTTGGGGCAAACAGTTGCCCCAAAACTTAGCTAGATCGAATCTACACCCTGTAGAACATCGAGCGCGGATTCAATAGCAGTGTCGAAACGGACGTAGGATGCCAGATGGGCAAAAGCAAAGCTTTCACTAAATCCGCACCCTATAGCAGATGGGGCACAAATTCGCACAAGAGGGTTAAAAACCCTAAACAAATATCGAAAATGCAACAAAACACAAACTAAGACAAAAAAGCAAATTAATAAATGCCAAGAAACAACATGGTGATCTCGTGGAAGAAGCAAGAGTAAAGGCGGAAGACCTCTTCTCCTCTAAGAAGAAAAATTGTTGTCAAGGCTTTCTCCACTTACAAAATCACAAGTAACACACCAACAACAGAGTACAAAAACATCAATAACAATAGAAGACAAGAGAACTCTAATCTCGCATGAACTCTTTGATAACTTGATTGCGAGAGGAATTTTTGATCACTTGGAGAACTAGGGAGGAAAAAGGGGATCCAATCCCTTTATTTATCAAGGACTTGGAGAGCTAAAAGGCAAGAAAAATGAAAGTTAACCTTGATTAAGCCGGTGCCCCAAAAGGGTTGGCCTAAAAATTAGGTTTTTGAAGAAAAATCCTAAATTTATTGAATTCACACCCCGTAATTTACCAGGGGTGGATTCGGTTGAGGTTAACAAAAGCAAGGCAAAACACAAGAAAAAGGGGTCAAACTTGCTCCTTGCAAGTTTGAGAACCTCTAGGAAAACCCAAGGAAAATGACTCATCTGGGTGGGTCAATTTTTTGTGTCTACATGTGTGCATCAACAATTGGTGTTGTTATATCATGTCATATGTCGTGTTGTACAATGTATCATATGTTATGTTAAATGTAATGAATAATGTAATGATTAACACGTCATGTGTTATGGGGTGTGTTTTATGTTTTTATGTGCACATGTAGTTAGGTACATATGGTAGCTGGCAGTTGCACACCAATTCTTGTGATACCTAAATGTATGCTCTATCTTTGTTGAAGTGTGTGTGTGTGGAGAGAGAGAGAGAGAGAGAGAGAGAGAGAGAGAAAGATGTGTAGTTGTGTGGTCTATAATAGCATAGAGTATGTAGTTGGTTGTCAGATTATGATCAAGGTGCGATGATTATAGGAATATTGTAAGCTTGACCAAACCCTAATCTAATGCAAATGATTGGAATATGGAGTATACATCCTATGTATTTACATGTATCTATGAGTTTTTCTCATTGTTCTTTATTATATATGGAATTGTTTTGTAGCATGTTGCCTCATTTAGGTATATGCATGACTAGAATACTCCCACATGCCATATCTTGGTGTCATCCCTTGCACATAGTTGAGTTGAAGTTAGTGACACAATTACAAAGAGCATCTCGCTTTGAAATATAAGAAACGATAATGGGAAGAGTAAAGTATGGTTGACAAGCATCATAATCCACTCATACCTCTTCCTCTTCAAGATGAGGAAAGATGGGAAACATAAATTGATAGCAATGTAGATTTTTTGCCAATGTAGACAATGATCCAAATAATAACAAATAGAAAGACAATTTTTATTTGAAAAGAAAGGATGATACTCTTAGATGTGATTAACATGCGTTGTGCATCCAACAATGCATGGAACAAGATTCCAACATTAGATCAAACACATAATTGTGTGTTCGATAACACGAGATAAGAGTTTGACATGAGCAACTATAGTTTAGTGCATTCAATTATGTGCATGATGAAGTCTAACATGATATCAAAGTGTATTTCGGTGCATTTAATAGTGTGCACGATGTGAGTTTGCCATAGGAGTGATTGTTGCTAAATCAATTGGTTAGCAAAACAACTAATGTATGAGTTCTCAATTTTCATGGTGGTGAAAGAGAAGACCCATTCAAACATTGGAAAAGTTGCATCATGATTTGGATTACCAATAAAAAAATGAATGAGGTAGATTGGAGGCTATATCTTGGGACATTGCATTGAACCACAATAAACTAGTATATGACATTCCTAGAGGGCAAGTACCTAATCTGGAAGGAGTTGTAAGGTCTTCAAGAATGAATTTAAATTGTTACACAATTGAAGATAAGGTCATTAAAAAATTTATAGAATAAAGCAAAGTGGGACGAAGTTTGTTCAATCCTACACTTGAATGTTGAAATTGTTTGTTAATCAACTAGAGAAGCCATCAAACTTGTTGAAGAGAGGTGGTAAACTAAGAGGATCAAGTGTGGTAAACCTAACTATAGAGGGAACAATTGCACATTGCATACGATTCTCGACTGGATCCATTGGAAGCCGAGGTGATTGCGGTGGCTGTTATATTCTCTACACTCGAGGACACAAAGGAACGGGTTCACCAGGAACAGTTTTAGGGCTCGCTCCAAGTCTAGGGTGGAAATGTTAAATGTGTCAATTAAACAATCACCTATGTTTGGCCTTTCTATGCTAAATTATGGAAATGAAAGAACAATGCAAAACACACAATATGTAAAAAGACAATGTCTAACCCTAGTATGATTCTTTGATTCAATGATCTCTAACCCTAAGTTGCAAGAAATAAATTCTTTTTCTTTGAGCAAGGGACCAAGTGAAATGCACAAACAAGACTAAACCCTAGATGCAAAACTATATGCCTTTTTGTTTTAAATGCTTAGGAAGCAATAGATTGTTTTCACTTTATTTTTATAACCTAGGTGTGAACAAAAGTAAACAACACACAACCTAACAACTTTACCAAAGGCTCTTATCTAATATGGTTTTTGATACAAGCTTTGTCTTGCATCCAGAATATCCCGCAACTTCAAATTTGCAAAAAATGCTTCA